>VWZV01010939.1:565276-579168 GCA_013397155.1 Irena cyanogastra | reverse complement strand
GGGGGGGGGGAGGAGGAGTCAGGAGTTGATTAAAACATCCAAACAGTTGCTTTATTTGTACATGAGGTTCCTGAAATATTCCTACAAGGCTCATTTCCAGAAACAACTTGGCTCAGCACGCTTTATCTTCTGAGAAATTTTGCTACAAATTAAAAGCAAAGGCTTAAGCAAAACATTTAGTCTGTTTATTTCTGTTGACATGCTCATTGGTATCCATCAGTAATATTCTTGTGTAGAACCTGGGATTCAGCCCACTAGAGCCAGGACACCAGGTCAGCTGAAATATAGTCCCACACTGCTTCTGACAGCAAATTCTACACAAATTCTGCTCTGATTTTGGAGTATGTGCAGATATCATAAGAATAGTCCAGCTGGGGCACCAAAATACAACTTTCGTGTCTCTCCAGCCCCTACAGAGCTGCTCTCTGCATCCCTCAGGCAGCCTGCAGGCCCTCCAGTACACACTGAACACCTTGAACACTTCTGCTGCCAAATGAGAACTTAATAGATCACTTGAAACTAATCCCACGCTACAGGGTTACATTGAGAAACTGTTGCAAAGCTAAGGCCAGACAGGGCAACCCTTTAATAAAACCGTGAGCACAAGTCTGGCTGCAAAGTTAACTACAGATAAATGTATTTGGACTGGAGAATCATCAGGATCTTCCTCAAAAATGGACTATACAAAGCATATCATGAGGGTGTAGGTGCCTCAGCACTGGACAAGAGCTCACCCACCGTCTCAGGGAGCACTGAGCTCTCTTGGTGGAGTGTTCCCTGGAGTTTCCATGTTACTGTCCATGTCATAGTTTGCAAGAATTAGTTTGTAAAGAGGAAGTGCTGGTAAGTGCCAGCTACTTCCCATTTTGCCAGTGCCTTTATATCCTCTCTGCCTTGATGCCAGGCAGGCTCTCATGGTGCAGAAAGCTGTTTTTCCAGTGCACCAGCTGCCAGCACACACCTCAAAAAGCAGCAAGGTACAACCTCCACCATCCACCCAGGAGTACCACTTCCATAGTTTCCAGGATCTGGTAGTGTGTTTCCAAAAAATGAGGAAGGACTTGGTTAGCAGATTGTCTGCATTGCTTTATCTGACTGATCCAGCCCACCAGCAGAAGCCATGCAGCTACTGAAGAGGCAGGATCCTGGTATGAAGGTGACACAGCAAGGGGGAAAATGTGATAAACATTGTCTTCAGCTGCATACCAACCATTCCTTGCTTTTTCCACCTCTTTGCCTGGCTGGATCCATCTCCTCCTCCATGTTATGCTAGCATGCTGGGATGAGCTGAGCATCCTTGAGGCAATGGAAGATGCCAACTTACGGTAAATCCATTTTCCTGAAAGGATTCCCTTGCTTCGTCATGGCCTTGGCAGTCACTCTTACACTGGTGATATTTTCTGTCCATGCAGAATTGCCTCCCAGTGTTCTCTAACAGAGGTCAGGTGGTGACTTTGGGGAAGGTGGTTCCCATTTGTACCTCAGCACCTGGCAATTTGAGGGGAATGCCACCAGCACAGGTGGTAGTGGTGATGACATGCAATGTAGGTCACAGGAAACTGAGGAAAAGCTGCTCTGCTTGCAGCCATGGGCCTTTTGCAGCTCTGGGGTTGGCATATTGACTAGGCTTTGTACAGAGAGAAAAACCTTCGCAGAAGCTGCTTTAGACAGTCAATACAGACCAAGAAGCTTTATTGGGAGAAAACCTTACCAGAGACGGGTCTGAGAACACGAGCATGTTTTTGGAAGCTCTGTTATGTTGGTTTTCCCACTAGAATGAGTTTGCCTTGTTAGGACTGTGCCAGCTGTGCGAGCTCTCGGGCAGGCACCTGTCAGTTGTGCTTGGAGACTGAACTCAAAGAACAGAGGGACCTTTGTCCTTCTCCTTGAAGATTTATGTGGCATTTAGGTCCAAACTCATGGTGGCATTAGTCTGAAGAGGTCTGTAGCTAGGAAGACTTTACATTACCTTGGCTATTTTTCTCAATAAATAAAAGAACTGTGGCTCACTGTCAGGCACCAAGTTCCCTTAAGCCCCAGTTAGTGCACACCAGGAACCAGAGTCCCATCTGTCAAACGCCCACTGATGGACAGGAGGATGGAGAACTTGTGGGTGTTTTTCTCAGAGTGAGTGCTTCCTCTTGGCTGCTAGTGCTGTGTAAAGATGGAAGCTTCACAGCCCACAGATCTGGTGGGCATCCAAGTCTGGTCCCCAGCCCAGGCTGAATCCCTGTTGCCTTCCTTCTCCCCTCTGCCATAAGATATTGGTGAGCTGGTGCTGGCTTTTGGAGAGGGTGGGAGGTTTCCATGCTAAATACCAGGGCTAGGACAGTTCTCAGATAATGTCTGAAAACGCCAGGCTCAGGTATAAGACCTTCATTCCTTGTAGTTTTTTGCTCTTTAGCAGTACTTAGCAAGCTGAGCTACCAAAGGTTTTCTTTCAGGAAACATTAGGTTGAATCATGCTACTATTTTATTTGAACATATTTGCTGCTCTCTAGAGGAGCTGATGGAACTTGCATGATTTAAGGATATGTGGTTATGTACTTTAAGTGGTCCTAACATTTGGATAAATGAAGAAAATTTCAAAAAGGAGGAAAACAGAAGTAAAAAATAGTCTCTCTAAAATTTTGTCAGGAAATGAAGCAACAGCAAAATAAAACTTAAAGCAAAGAATAGAGAAGTTAATATACCACAAAGAGGTAGAAGAAAGCATGTGAGGGGACTGCCAAAGAAGTTATACTAAAATAACACCTTTTCAATAAATTATGATTATACTGAAAAAAATATTATTGTACCAATCAAAGGCTTTGTCAAGAATAACACTCTCCCCTCCAAATCCTTAGCAGACAATGTGCAGAGTTCTTTTAAGGGGTCAAAGAGGTCAGAGCAGTGGCTAAGAAGAAACCTCTCTACAGAACAATCAAAACTATACATTGTGCCAGCTTCTACAAAGACATGAGAGAGCCCATCAGAAAATGTAAAACTTAAGCAAACAGGAATTAAAGAACCCATCAGCAAGAAAATACTGAAATCTTGCAAGAGAGATGATTGATAGAAATAATCACCAGCCTCTCATGGGAGGGTTCAGGCCAAGGTTAAGACACCTAGGCTTTGTCACATAGCTGTGAGGTCGATGTCAATACTCCCACTGCTCTTCGAGGAGATCTGGTCAAATCCAGATCTGGGCTGCAATAAGTTGCCCACAAAAGTATCCCATGTTATTAAGGTTGCCAGAGGGTGAGAGAGATATTCACCTGTGTTTTTCAGACATGACAGAAAATTACAGGAGACCCATGCTCATTTGGAGAGGCAGGTAGAGACTGGACAGGAATCTCCAGGATCACCTGGAGCCCGTGTCTGAGCAACAGAACGGAGGCCCACAAGTTACTTAGAGTCCAGATTCTGCTTCCACGACCTGCTGACTACATTCCTAACACTCTATTGACTACAATAAGAGCTCATACAATGCCTTACCTTAAAAAAAAACTATACTGGGATACCTACTGTATTTACACATCCTAGTCAATGGTTGAACCTCAGCCTTCACCTAAACATGGCACTTGGAGGGAGGGGTGTGGAGGGAGGAGGGAGAAAAAAAAGTATGAAAATGTTGAGAAATATTTAAGCAGTGATAACATCTAGAGAAGCACTACTATAGAGGATTTCAACAAATATACTGGTTTTTATTCAACAGAAGAGACACAAAGCTAAGTCAGGAGAATAGCATTGCTGCTGAACTGCAATAGCATATGATGCCAAACATTTTCGCAGTAGAATTATTTAGAAAGAGAACACAAAAGACAAAAATCACACTGGTCATACCATTCACAGATATCAAAAAGACATCTTGCAAGCCATCACCACAACACTCCAAAATCTTCTAAAACACAAAAAGAAAAATTGACACTAGAGTCTGACTTTCACAAGTACAGTCAATATGGCCCCACGGTCATACACTAAGCTCTTTGAATTCTCATGTGTGCTGTTGCTAAAGACTTAGTTGAGAGAAGTGCATAAAAGAAGTGTTGTGTTTCCAGAGGAATAGGGTTGGAAATGTAAATACACAGCTGGAGCAATGCTTCCATAGAAACAAAAAGATTGTCCAGTGTTGACAGAGACAGATGATCTCTTAGTATCAGGAAAACACAGTTGCATAAGAATCTGCCACTTCAGCCATTACTTCAAAAGACAAGACATTTAGAGGTAGACACATTTTATTTTAGGAGACATTACATAAAAAGTTTGTTCTGCCCAATGTCAGTGATCACTGACTGGAAACAAAAAATGGCAGATGTTTCTTAAAAGCAATGCTCTTACTTTTCTCAAACACCAAATATAATATCGCTGAATGTAAAACAACTTATCATTTTCCTTCCAAGAGACTGAAATTATCTATGTAACACCTTATATTCAAAAGCTTCCATAATTTAGTTCAGATAAAACCAACAGACAGTTTATAAAAGTTTCTATATGCACACTATTTACTTTCAGCTTCCACAAATTGTTCACTGTTGGCTTTTGGACCTTACAGAAAATTCTATCCAGAATAATTTTCCATTAACTTCTTTTAAGACAAGCAGAAATATACAATTTTAAAAAATATTCTTGTCTACTCTATTTTCCCAGAAGGAATTATGTTTGAAAGCACTGTGTAAATTAATGGGTTAAACCCTAATTCAGAAAAGCACTCTTGTTCAGGAAAACATTTATGCATATGCTTACTTTAAGTATCTTATAAAATCTCACTGAAATCAATGGGACTTTGGCATGCTCTTAAATAGTCCTTACCACCCTACATGCTTATGATCCACTTCTATTCAAGAAAGCAGTCAAGCACAAGTTTCTGAATCAGGATCTAAAGGTATTCTGTGAAAACCATTTCTATTCCAAGCTCTACTAATAAATTAGGTTTTTTGTGATTTTGCTTTTTTTCATTAAGAATGTATAATGTGAATGTGCTTTGCTTCATTTTAAGCTGCAAAGGCCCATTTTATGTACTGCTTGTTAAATCAGATTCTAATGATTCTTTCCCTCATGCAAATCTTTCCTCTCATTCATGGATTGTATTTAAATTCTGCTCAGCTTGTATTCATGATGCCTTGTCAGTGATTTGCATTGCTCTGATGCGTTTGCCCTGGTTGCACCCCTCACTCACTTTGGCTTGAGAACATAGAAGCCATAAATAACTCTTTAGCTGCTAAAAACAACACACACAATTCTTGTACACTAATGAGCTGGAGGATGGCAGCAATGAAGCTCCGTGTGGGTCTCCGTGGTTTCCTGATCTGGCTATTCCTAATGCCCTGTTCTGTGTCCTGGAAAACTAAGATTTTACAGCTTGTTATAGCAAAATATTTCTTCCCTAGAGTTTTGCGAAAAAGTAACTTCAGTTTAAAACCCACAATGATAAATGTGCTTTCCACCCCACAGGTCTAGAGAGAGAAAGTCGTGCAGCTCCCTGCGGAGTGGCTGCAGCTCGGGATGGCAGTGATGTACAGAACACACAGTGCCCAAAGCTGCACACTCTGCACGGGAAACATTCCCCCTTCCTTTCCTAAAAGTCGGATTTAATTCTGTTCCCTCCCTGCATCTGGACAGAAAGCCAAAGCAAGTAATTTGTTTCCTAAGCCAGATGGCTACATTTTCTGGTTTACATTGAAAGAGAGCATTTAGATTTCAACCACTGAGAAATGATGAAGGTATAATGTCTCAAACACATTTTGAATCAAGTCTCTTCACAGCATGAAAAATATTCTTTCTAGTTTCAGAAGATGTGAAAATGGGACATTCTGGTCCTAAGTCTAGTTTTGGAAAAAAGTCAAGTAGAAAAAAATAATTCAAGACTAACACTTCTTTGTGAAGAATGTCACATATGATTATCAATGACAGAAGTTTGGAAGAAAGAACTTCTAACTAATGCGTTTAAAGCATACCTGAAAGCATCTAACAAGTCACACGTAAGAAAAAACTGATGGGATAAGAACTTTTTTTTTCGTGGAACATATTAAGGAAGTCAGCAAAGAGCATTTTAGTTCTGTATTCTGCTGTGCTCGTTGCAGCGGCTGCCCAGAGGTGTCGGCAGCGGTGTGTGCGGGGTCAGCGCCGGGAGCGGGGCTGGCATCTCCCCTCCAGGGCCGCGCCACGCTCCGCGGAGGGGACAAGCTCCGGAGAGGGTGGCAAAGCGGGAAGCCCGCGGGAGCAGGAGCGGTGGAAGGGGCCGGCGCTGGAATTCCCGGTCTCCCCAGCGGAGGGCACTGCGGGATGGCGATCGCTGAGGCCGCCGGGCACCCGCATCCCGCCCCGCACAGCCTCTCCTGCCGCAGCCCCTCCGCCTGCCGGATCCCCGGCCCGATGCAGCTCCAGAATTGCTGTAAACCTTCTTTTCCATACCTGCCTGCCCTAGGGAATGGGAGGAACGAGTAATTTTCCTCCAGTCTCGTACAAGCCGATTTCAGCCCGGCGGCACCCGCGGCCGATTCACGGGGCGGATTGGGAGCGCGCCTGGGAGCCCGGACAGGCCGGGCGGGCGCTGCGGCCTTTGGGGGCTGCTGCGGGGACACTGCTGGGGAGCCGAGAACGTGCTCACACAATGGAGCTGCACTGAGGACACCGCAGAGTCAGGAAACCCAGGTTTTTCTCCTAGACTTGCATTTAAGTTTCATTAGCCTGGGTATTATCACTGCAATTTCTGCCTTACAAGAAGAAATTTGATTATTAATTCACAAGTGAATGTAAAGTGTTTTAAGATCACAGATAAGAGACTAGTAGGAGTGAAGAAGTGTTATCTCAACCTTCAAAAAGCTTGGTTCAGCATTTGACCTTAGGTACTAGTTTCTGAGGTGATTTGACTATCCTTAACCACCTCATATTATTGCTCCACCACATTTTAATACCAGACACTAGTTATTTCCATACCACCATAGCATTTATTATTGTGATCCTTTCTGCTGAACTAGTGAAACTCATATACCTGATTGCAGTAATGATGGGCAGTTATAAAAGCTTAAATAAATAGAGCAGTCTGAAGACTTCTAATTGAGTTCTCTTAAAGACTGCCTAGAACTCACCATGACCACATGCTGAGAGCCTGCCTTGCTTAATGTTTTTTTTCTTTGGACTGACACTTTCAGATCTCTTTATTCTTCTTAGTCTCATCCTATTGTTTTCAGGGGAATCTGTGTTGCCCTGCCTCTTTAATTCTAGGGAGAGATGTGCTATTCTTTCCATACCATCATCCAGTTTTGGTATGCAGGACAAAAAAAAGAGGGAACACGGCCAGGATTGGTAATGGAGAGAGATTGCTCTTCACTCACTTCCCTGTTGGGCCAGAAGCTGCATTGACCATGGTGTGTGGGAGTGGAAGTGTGTGCCTGGAGAAGCACAGGCTGTGTGGCTCTGGAATGGGGTGCAGGAGCAGGGCATGCTACAGGCAGGTTGTAACAGGCACTTTGGAGACTGGCTGTGATTCCACAAGCTGGTTTGACTGGTCCACACTGAGCCTTCCTCCAGCACGATCTTGACTGCAAGTGAGTTTTCACTCTAGGAGCATCTTTTGTCATTTTTCAATGTACATTATGGCTAATCCTCTCTTCCCTCACATTAGGTAGCCTGTCTATCCCACCGAAAATGTCATGTTTTTTTGGTTACCTTACTGTGCAGGCTAGGTTAGGCTTTTGCACTGCATGTAGTGCTTGTGACATTAAGTGTGTTGAGCACAGTCACTGGGCTCAGGAAGTGGTCTTATACTGAATTTTCTATTTCAAAGTAGAGCTGGGATTCTCCCAATCTCAGCAGTGATTCCTTTTAAATTTTGGGCATTCTGCCTTGTGTCACAGTACTGGTTTTCTCTTGTAAAGAACTGTTGATGCTTTCTTCTACAAGCCACTTTCAGGTGTCTAGAGACACGTCCCCCTGAGAGAACCTGGAAAAAGCCCAGGCTCTGAAGCTGGTGTGAAGAACACTGTGGGTAATGTGTGCACAGAGGCACCCCTGCCTCCAGTTTTTCTACCCCACCTGGGACAGCTCTGAGCACCCCAATACTTTAAATATTGTGTAAGAAAGGAGAAAGACTCCTTGTGTGCCACTCTTAGCCTTCATAGCCTTCTCAGAAAGCCTGGTCACATTCCTATTATTACAATAGATGAGAATTTCCTAATTCCTTCCTTTCTCAAAGCCCATTCCCAACAAAATGATTGTTTATCAAAGCTTCAGGGACTTCACCTGCACAGGGAAAACTTTGGAGCATACTTCCAGCTAGCTCCCAGGAACCAAGCAGCAGGGTGCAGGGATGTGTGGTGTCCCTGCTGAGGGTCTGCAGCACACTTGCACTGCTGTGCCTCCTTTTAAGAGGCCCACCAGAAGCTAGGCCAGCTCTCTGGGAGGCTGCAGGGTTTCTCAAGTTTTTGCAGCAAGAGAAGAAAGATCTGTAAGATTTCCTTTCTGAAGCAGGAGCATGTAAAGCAAGGAAGGGTCCTGGGGGAAAAACCCAAATAAAACAAGAAACAAAAAACCAAAGAAACACAACAGAAAAAGAGAGCTCTCTAAAGGTATCTTGCTTATTAGAGAATAAAAAATCCTGCACCATGTTTTTCTGCTAACTTGATCACTCACCTGAAGAGAGCAGTTTGGCCTTTCTGTGGCAGGCTCTCAGTCACCTTTATCCAACCCCCAAATGCTGCCATACACGTTGTGCCATGGGCCACAGCAGTGACAGTAAAGCTTTCCCTTAGCTCTCCAGAGCCAGTGTGAGTGGGTGCTGTCCCTGCCCATGGATGATGCCAGCAGGGATGCTGATGGCACTCCTGCTCTGCAGGCCAGGGCTTGGGCCGTGGGTAGTTCTCTGGCAAATTTATGGAGAAGGCAGTTTATCATCAGCTCTTGAAAATTAACATGTCATTTCTATCACCTCACCAATACTTTTTGGATCTTCATAGAAAACTTAACGTTAAAGTTTAATAAAAGACATCCTAATAATGTGAAGTTCATTGTAACTGTAGATTTTTAATTTTTGTGTACCTAAATGCCTTCCTGTTAGTGTTTCTGATTGTTTTTCCCTATCTACATATTTTATGCTGATTCACAAAAACCTGCACTTTCAAATTAGCTTCTTTAGCTCAATTTCCCCAGGTTTGTGTTTCTAGTGATTTTAATTTTGCCTCATTTCTGTTTGTTTAACCTTTGCATTATTACTCAGTCCCTTCCAAAGCAGGCATCTTGTTTACCTGGCTAGCTCTGAGACTCCTTTTTTTAGTTCACCTGTAGCACCTCTTGGCACATTCTGGAGGAGGTTAAGACAAAGAGTTACTTCTTTCTTTTACTAGAAACGCTTTCATCTTAGTGCTAGCAACCTTCACCAGCAGCCTGTGAGAGACCTATCTAAACAAATTCTCAGAGAGGAGTTGTGAATGTACCTCTCCTCTGTCTTCCTTGCTAGAACCTGGTGGAGGGGAAGGAATTCAGATTTTTATCTGCAGAACTGGTTGTGCTATGTGGGTCTTCCCCGGCAGGAAGACCTGACAGCAGGGGAAAAGTGCCATGCTGATTTAACAACAACCTTGAAAAAAAAAATGTTTCCAGCAATATAGAAAAATAGTATGGCCTTTTCAATTTAGAGTAATGCAATATTCTGAGGCTGGTCAGTTGGTGCATAAATAGGTACCACATATAAATCCCAGTGGAATTCCCTTTGCATTTAAGAAGTTAAAATAATTTTTCCCATCAAGGAGTTAGGAGCATTTTAAATTACTCCTTTTCATGTTCCTGGCAACTTTGTAGAAGTGGGGTCTATTAAGTTAGGAGATCTTTGAAAGGGACACCAATAATCAAGCCAGTGCTCAATGAAACAAGGTTTTTCCCACAAATCATGACTGATATCTGTGTCATTAGTAGGGTAGCTGCCCATCTCTTATCATGATTGGCAGGTTAATAAGGGACCTGGGGCTATCTTTTCACTGCTAGCACACAACTTAACCAATTGCTTTTAAATGATTGCTAATTTGACAGAATATAAGATGATGTTAAAATATCTGAAGTAATGTCTTAATGCAGTTTTTACTCCTGGTCTTCTCCGCACTCTCATTTTAGAAAACAGATTAGAATGTTAGTTAATAGATTTTAAATTTTTTTTGGACATTCAGTTTTTAAAGATATTCTTGTAGTTGTTCTTTGGTTCAATTAGGACCAAAAGAGAAGGGAGTTTTGTAATGCAATTGTCCTGTAAAGGAAAATGTTTTAAATTGGGGAGATTATGTGAGCAGACCACCTGTAGGGCATTCATAGCTCTTTTCTATAATGCTCCAAGCCATGCCTTGCTGCCTGCAGTCTGGCTAACAATGCAGGGAAAAGCTGTTTAAAAGGCTGTTCTCCCTTTTCCCTCTGGTGTTCACTAACTGTTACAAGTCTTCCTCTTAAAATAAAAAAAAAAAAGTCCCATGTCCCTTTAATTGAAGAACTTTAAGGCTCCATGGTGGCCAATTGGTCTGCAACAAGAGGAACCAGGCAGCAGGGAAAGAAACTTCAGACTATACATCACGTTTGGTGAAGAGAAAAGATCAAAGTTTTCCCAAACTCAAAAGAAACCAAGTTCCCTACAGATTAACCCTATTCATTTAGCTCCTCTTAAAGGAATGATGTTCTGAGCCACTGGGCAGACAGGTAAAAAGTTCAACAATTGCCAAAGCATTCTTCTGTTAATTCAACAGCCTTCTGCTCAAATAAATTAGCTTACTCCTGACAGAAGAACAATACCTTCTCTCTTGAAAAAGCACCATATTTGATATACAAAAGTTAAGATGTTAGTTTAATCTGTTAAGAAGAGATTGATCTAACAAATCTCAACTCTCTGTTCCACCATAGTACATGAGCTATGAATTTAAAACATTAACCTTTTACACTTCAGTATGCATCCCAGGAAAGGCAGGTGCTTACAGAAGTGTAGACAACTACACTTGTGCAGATATGAGAAGCGGGTGTGCACATTCCTAAAATAACACCCATTTTAAAAGGATACTTAACATGCCATGGGAGATGACTCTTTTGTAAAGGCTCAAAGACACCCTCATCTTTCAAAAAAGGAAAGAAGTATGGTAAAGCACCTCCCAGTTTTGACAAACACTTTTTCAGAACAGCTTGTTGAATTACTTGTTTTCTTGTGTCTACATATCTCACTTCTTTAACAGGTAATGACTGGAGCATGAATGTAGTTCATAGTTTATGGAACTACCTAAAGATACAGCAGCTGGAATAACCAGGGTGGGAGGAGTGGAAAAGCTTGAAAAAGTAATTTATCAAAAGTCATTTTATTGACAAAATAGAATACTCATATTTGCTCTTACAGGGGTAGCCTCTAAACTTTTTTACAAAAAAATTTACAGACTGTATAGCTTTGGATATATACATATTTTACACATCTGTACAAGGTAACAAATAATTATATAAATACATCCTTTAGTGTAGGAAACCCGTATTTAGCTGGGGTGTATAATTAAGACATTTTTTGATTCAGTCAATATTGTAAGGCATTTGCCTGGTCATCCATATCCCAAAAACCTGCAGTCCCCAGCAGACTCCCACCTCAGGACAGGGGGGAGGAAGACCCTCCCTCCCATGAGTAAAGAGCTGCTGTTAGTCCAGAGTGACTCAGAAGCTGCTGCGCCTTGCCCTCTGCAAGACACGGGTGAGCCTCTACCCTCCTCTGCCAGCAAAATAATAAGCTGGCTCCTTGAAGTACATGCTCCCTGCATATGAATGGAGGGGAAGGAGGAGGGGGTTGGAGCCTGGGGCCTCTGCCAGCTGCATTGTTCTATACAAGCTGTGGCTAATAAGGACCATTAGGGGTTCATTAATGGCACCAAACAGTGAGGAGGCATTTTAGGCAGGCCAGTGTCCCTCATTCCCTAACCTTTGGCCTCTTTCCCCCTCCTCACACTTGAGACAGGGGCATCTGCTTGGGATAGGAGACAGAGCTGGCGGTGCCTGATCTCCACGTCAGGCCGGTGCTGACATCGCTGTAGAGCGAGCCACCACCTCCGGCCCCAAGTCCTCCTGCCGTGGTGATCACTGCCTGTCCACCTGCTCCTGGCCCTGTGCTCCCAGCCACGGCAGCACCTTTGCTGGCCCAGCAGCAGCGAGTGCAGAGGGCCCTCCAGGATTCGAGGGTCTTGCCTGACCAGACCCAGACGCCTGAAGTGATGCCCACCACCAGGCACATGAAGTACTTGAGCATGAAGACGGCATAGTCGGGGCGGCGGGCCTGGTCAGGCTGCTGATCACGCAGGCAGGGGCAGTTGTGCGTGGCCTCCCAGCGGGGCCGGTTGTGCTGCTCGTAGAAGAGGCAGGCAACCACGCTGGCAGCTGGCACAGTGTAGAGCACGGTGAAGAGTCCCAGGCGTATCATCAGCTTCTCCAGCTTGTGGGTCTTGGTGGGGCCACCCTGCTGCTTGATGACGCTGCGGATACGGAAGAGCGAGACGAAGCCAGCGAGCAGGAACATGGAGCCAATGGCCAAGTAGATGAGCAGAGGTGCCAGCACAAAGCCCCGTAAGTTCTCCAGGCTCTGGTTGCCCACGTAGCAGATGCCAGCCACGGGGTCCCCGTCCACAGAACTGAGCGCCAGCACAGCGATGGACTTGACACTGGGGAGCAGCCAGGCGGCCAGGTGGAAATACTGTGCGTAGCCGGCGATGGCCTCGTTGCCCCACTTCATGCCTGCCGCCAGGAACCAGGTGAGAGAGAGGATGACCCACCAGATGGAGCTGGCCATGCCGAAGAAGTAGACGAGCAGGAAGACCACGGTGCACAGCGCCGGGCCGGTGCTCTCGTACCGCACGTGCTCGGCCACCGCCAGCTCCGGCTGCAGCTCGGCCGNGGGTGCCGGGCTTGGAGCCGCGGAGAGGGGGCTTGGCGGGCGGCGGCGCGGCCGTGGTGAGATCCGTGCGGTTGTAGTCCATACAGAGCGTGTCCGGGCTGCCCTGCTCGGGGAGGCGGTCGCAGCGCATCCTGTCGGGCCAGGCGAAGCCGTACTGGCGCATGAGCGGGGCGCAGCCGGCCTTGGCCCGCTCGCAGACGCTGCGGCAGGGCGGCAGCGGCTTCTTGTAGTCCTCCAGGCAGATGGGGGTGTACATACTGCAGAGGAAGAAGCGCAGGTCGCTGGAGCACTGGATCTCCACCAGCGGCCAGAACTGGTGCACCTCCAGCCCGGCCTCGTCCTGGGTGTCGTGGTTGAACTGGTTGGGCATGTAGGTGTAGTTGTAGCCGATGCCCTTGCAGAGGGGCACGGTGATCTCCTGGCACGACAGCTCCTTTGCCGAGGAGGAGGACGCGGCGGCGGCGGCCGAGGCGGCGGCGCAGCCGGCGCGCTGCAGCAGGGACAGGGCGGCGAGCAGCGAGGTGATTTCCAACAGGTAACTCCACTCCATGCTCGGCGGCGCGCGGGCGGCGGCCCCGGCTCCTCTCCCGTCCCGCTCAGCAGCCTCGGGGAGCGCGGCGCCACAGCACCCCCCCGCCCCGGCTACCCCGGGGGGGCGGAGGGCGGCCCCCTCCGTGCCGGTCACAGGTGAGAGGTGTCGCAGCCCCCGCCGGACTCCGTCGTCCGCGGGCACCCGGTGAGCGGGAGCCCCCACTCGGCGCCGGAGGATGGGGGTCGGCTCACAGGAGGCCCCTCAGCCGCCGTCGCATCGCTCCCCGCGGGGTCGGTTTCTCAGGGGGAGGCGCAGCTCCTCTCGCCGCTGCTCCAGCGCCGGCCGGGCACGGGGCGGCGGCGGCAGAGAAGTTTCGCCGCCAACCCCCGGGCGGCGCGGTGAAGAAGGCTGAGGCGTCCCGGGGACCAGGCGGTGCCGGGCTCCCACCGCCCCGAGCGGGCGGGCAGCGGCGGGGCCGGAGCTGGGGCGGCC
>VWZV01010939.1:546300-565246 GCA_013397155.1 Irena cyanogastra | reverse complement strand
GGCGCCGGCCTGCGGGGGCGCCCCCCAGCCAGCCGGTCCTCGCTCTGTGCTGGGTCCCTCTCCGGCCGCCGGGCGCCCCGGCCGCGATCGCGCCACCTGAGCCGCGGGTCGAGCGCGGCAGCGCCTCCGCCAACTTCTCGCTCTCCGGCCCCGGCAGCGGCGCTCCGGCCGCCGCGCTCTCATGAATATTTATAGCGAGAGCCGCCAGGCCCCGCCTCCGCCGCATCGTCCACCTATCAGTCGCGCTCGGGCGGGACGCGGGGGGCGGGCCCCGGGGCTCCTTAAGGTGGAGCCGGTGCCGGACTGTGGCGGTGGTGGGTGTTGCTGGGTCGCAGGAGCTGCGGGGACGTGGCGGTGTTTGTTCGGCCCCTGCCCGTGCGGAGACGCGCGGCTCTGCACCGCGATGTGCGGGCCGCGGCAGTCGTGCACCGGTCCGGGCTGCACAGGGGACAGCTGTCCCCCTGCAAGGGCTCCCGGCCAAGTCGCAGGCACCGCAGCAGCAGTTTAAGTAGCGCTCGGGGCTGTCGCGGAAGGGGTTTCCTATCACCTCGTTGCTGCCGCCGGGATTCACCGCCCCTGCCGGTGTGCGTGCTGCCCCATCTCCGCAGTCCTGCCCCTTGCACGTGTTGGTAACGGGGGTGGGAGCGCGGCGAAGCCGGGGGTCCCGGCAGCACCTCGGCCACCACCCGGCCCCGCCTGCCCGCGCCCCCGGCCCCAGCGCGTAGCTCCAAACAACGCGCAGTGCAAGCGCAGCGCTGGATGCTCTGCTCGGGGTCTGCGGCGTGTGGCGGGTGACACGAGGACCCCCAAGGCACGGACAGCCCCGGGGCACGGCGCTCGCAGGGCGTGCTCAGGCGGTGCCGTGTGTGCACCCCAGCCGGAGCTCCCGGGGGGACGGCGGGGAGCAGCCCCGCGCTCCAGCAGGTGGACACTCCGTTTCCAGCCGGGCAAGGACGCGGGCGTAGCTCCGCGGCCGGCGCTAGGCGCACACTGCCCGCGGGACGTGGGGCCGCACCGTGCCCGCCGCCGGCCACTGACCCGCAGNGGGGAGCGGCGGCGGCGGGCGCGGGCTGCGAGCGCGGCGGGGCCGTCCCGGGGGGTTGTCGCGCTCCCGGGACGGGGCGTTTGTTTGTTAATTGAGGCGCTGCCGCGCCTGGCGCTCGCGCGGCGCTCCCGCTGCGGCCCTAATGACTGGAACCGCGGGAACGCGGCGGGGCCCGTCTGCCGGCGGCGGGAATCGTGTGATTCGCGAGGAGTCACACGGAGAGAAGCGGGGCCGGGGGGGAGCGAGCCCGCCCCGGGGGGCGGTGCGGGGCGCCCGGGGAGGAAATGGAACGCGTGAGGCCAAACAAGGAACAATTCCCGGGTTGTTGGCTGAGCCAACAGGCTGCTGTCGCCGGGTCTGCCGCCGTGTGAGCGAACGCGCGGATTACCCCGTTAGGAGGAAATGGGCGATGATGGGGCGATAAACTCGCCCGCTGTGTAATCACAATTGATTTGCAATTGACCGAGCGGCGCTCCCGGCCCCGGCGCCCACCCCAGGTCGCCCTGGACTGAGAAACTCTCGGAGGCCGTGGCCGCGCTCCTCCGCGTGCTCAGGCTGTGGGATCGGTCCCGCTATTACACGCGCGGTGCTGTTTCTGACCACAATCAGAACTTTTACAAAAGTAGCAGGTGGTTATTTTAGCGCTAATTTAGTTAACACAATTGTGAAAAGTGTTACGAGACCGAACACTTTTCCTCAGCCCGGTGAAGAAAACGTCTGGGACAGGACTCAGTGACGGATAGAGGTTTAAAAAGTCTCCAGTCCTGGACGCGATGCTCCAATTTAAGAAGTGACTCTTTTGCTGGTGGCTGCTTGAAGCACACCTTATTTAAAAATCTCTACAGGATGTAAAACTGAGTGAGTCTAGTCGGGGGAGCCGGGCGAGTCTGTAAATTACAACTCTGTCAGGATTCCTCTTGCCTGTTACAGAGTACCTTTTTATGCTGAACTTAAACTTTACACTACAGGGACAGCAGATGTGAGGTGATGGCTTCCAAAAGCAACACAGATGCTGTAAAATTTCCATTGCTATATTTCAGCGAGGAAGCTCAGGAGACATGCTGAATGCTGCAGTTTAGAATTACACTGTAACTCTCCTAGAAATAAGAGAATACCAAGTTTCTCAACAGTACATTTGGCTTCATTTTTGCTGTCATTCATACGCTCTTGTTTTCTTACAGCGAGAAGAAGAGATGCAGCACAGAGATTCTGTGTGTCTCGAAGCTGTTCAGTAATGACAGAATTGGTAATATGGAACTTTATGGCAATTTAGTAATGACTGCATATCCAAATTCCCTAGTAAGACCATGATAATTTTTAAAATTGTCTTTCAGGTATATAAAACAGCACAGCTGTGAGGAGGCTGCTTTGCTTTATGTGACTGAAAAGCAGCCTGGTTAGCTCAGCACTGTGGAAATCAGAGCCCATTGTGTGTTCCTCATACTTGGAGACTTCCCTGAAGTCCATAGAAGTCCTGTGATGAAGGAATCGAGGGTCAAGTCTTTAAAATGGTTTGTGCGTTTATTCCGGAAAATTCAGCAGCTGCTTTTTCTGAAAAGCTGAACTTTGCTATAGCAATGCAGNATATTTCAAAACAGATGTCCAGTCATCAAATCATGCAGAAACATAAAGCTGGCAAGAATGTTACAGATATAACTTTTTACAGAGTTACAGATTTGACTTGTTGTCAAATCTAGTCACTTTGTGACTAGTCTTTGTCACTACAGATCTTTGTTGCCACAGATACTCACGCCTCTTTTAGTCGAACAATTAGGTGTGGCACTGGCCCCTCTAACATAAGCTTAATTTTTCTGTGCATCTGAGGCTTTGCATTTGGGATTATATGGAGCCCACCAAATCAGGTAGTGGTAACTACAGGGCATTTTAGTTCAAAATAAGTAGATTTGCTCTTTCCCCCCCCCCTTTAAACTGGAAATAAAAATGTCACATGAAATCTTGGATCTAATGTGCTATTTTGTTTATGTAAAAATAGAGATGTTTAGTTTATAAGATTGAAAAAAATTGCTTTTTAATTCCCACTGAATGTTCTCCAGTAAATTTTAGTGTGGCATTGTCTGCATTGGATAGGTCACTGAATGGTGCTTTTATAAAAGTGTTTGAAAAGAAGAACTTGGTCCATGGAAATTGTTCAAATAATCTTGTTAGAATGAAGCCTTGAGTGAAGGCAGTAATTTCATGGATTAAACCCAGAAGGGCTGGCTAGGCTGATCTCCTTCCTATCACAGGCTACAGAGCTTTGTGCAGAGACTGTCTAGGCAAATGCTGGTTTGCTGCAAGACATAGGAGATTTTGCATGGACAATGCATTGAACAACACCATGAAACTGGAAACTGTGGAACTTTTTGAGGACAGGATAAATAGGAGCAGGAAGAAGGAGTATTTTTACAGGCCATTTAGTAAACACAGTGATATAGAGTTGTTGCATCTAACTATGTTCAGGTTTCCCCTAAAAAGTTCTGATTAAAGGTAAGGGAAACTGTTTTTTCCCCCCCAGTCTGTCCTTTTCTCTCACATGCCACATGTGGTCCAGAACTGAGCAACATAATGGCACATCCAAGTATGGGAAGGAATTGCCTGGTTTGTACTTCTTCAAGTCCAAAAAGCACAGATTATGAGCAAAAATCCAATGCTGTGAAACTTGAAGAGAAATAGGGATAGGAGAATATAGTGTGCATCTCTTAGAGTTTGATATTTTTCCTTTTACAAAAATAAATAAATAAATGTCATTCATACATCTCCTGAGTCAGCCTGTACTTTATTGTGATTCATGAGGTCTTTTTGTAGGCAAGAACAATGTTCTGCTTACATTTTTTCAGGCGTGTCAGATCTGATCGGGGATGGGTGCAGTACCATGGTGCTACTGTTGTTCAGTGAGATACGAGAGAGACTTCAGGAGACAAGAAAATAGGCTGAGTACAACGTGCTGCAATAGCTGCTCCTGGAGTGCAGTGAGCAGGTGACAGAGGAGGACAAGAAACTTCTGGAAGAGTACTTTGCTGCTGCTTTGTCATAAAGGATGATCACAAAGGGATTGATCAGTGCCGTGGTCTGAATATTGCTCTGATGGTGAAGATGCAAGCTGTGGCCCTGAATGTGGCTGGAGGATTTTCTGCTGGCTACGGGAGCAGACCATGGTTAGATTTCTTCCTGAGGCTGCTTTGAGTGCATGGGCTTCACTAGAGAAGGAGTATGAGCTGCAGAATGGGTGTAAGGAGTCAGTGGGAACAGCAGTTTAGCATGAGGGCAGTATAAGATGAGCTCCTATTGAAGGGCTTTAGCCCTGTTCTCCCACACTGTGCAGTTGGTGATTGGGCTGCAGAGTATTGGCCCTCTCAGCGTGATTGTATATTGCTTCAATTCTCATTAGTGAAGCAATGCAGGAGGAAGGAATGTAGGAAAATACAGATTATAAAGATTGTGAAGGAAAATAAGTGTTCTTGAGGGGTTTTTCCATAATTTTATTTTTTTCTTTTCCCACCATTAGTTAGCAAGCTGCATTTATGATCCACCTGTGCTACAGACTGTAATACCTCATGGTGTGGCTTTTCACACATGATAAATCATGTGACTTGTGAAAACAAATTACACTGAATTGAACAGTCTGTTGATGCATTGTCACTGTATTTGGAGAACAACACAAAGTTCATGCAGCTGAATTGCTAACCATAATGTATGTAAGGTATATATGGACAGAGTGAGTAGTGTTGTCTTCCTCTGATTACCCAGGTAACCATGAACTGAATTTTGGGCTATTGCTAGAACATTAGTATGTAAATGCACTCCTGAATGTCAGGAAGGTTATGTGGATTCAGGTTGGCCAGGAGATTTCTGGTCTCTGGGGGTTAATATGAGAGTATAAACATGCACTCTTTCCAAAGTGAAAGCATGTCCAGGCCTCTGGGACACCAGTGACTCCTGCAGTCATGTTTGTGGTTCTGTGTCCATGCTCCATCAAAATGTAATTAATGATCACATATGCTTGAATGGCACATGCACCATCACTACTCCCAGCACGGGCTGGGAAGTCCATTTGGTCAGTCTTCACTTTTGGAAACCTCAGTTTTAACAAACTCAGGTATAAACCCTGCCAAGCTTCTGGTAAATATCCACTGCTGCCTGGGATGTGCCCATCTGGAATGGGCAGCTTCCAAACTGCAACTCCCACCTGGCCTTGAGATGGTAGACATGCAGGTATCTGGACTTTGATGCCATAGCTTTGGGGGAATTAACGGGACTCTATCCATTAACTTGACCTCCTTGACTTTGTTACTTAATCCATGTTTGGGTGATAGCAGACGGGTGAATAGCACATTTAACTCTTACTAGCTCTGGGTGTTGATACTGGCAGGGTGAAAGAAGGAGCCACAGCAGAGGAGGTGGGTGTGCAGGGTTGCCTCTCGTGTAGGCTAAGTCAGAGCTGGGATGGCTCAGTTGCCACACTGACACAGCTGTGGTGGGACTCCTGGCAAGAAATCCAGCCCAGCCTGTGTGCAGCTCTGTGCCAGCTCACTCAGCCTGGTGGAAGGAGGCTGGTGCAGAGACAAGATTAAGCAGTGTAGTCCACTTTGAGCTAAGAACTTCTGCATAAACTATGTGGAGACATTAGCCTGCACATATACCCTCTCACATGCTGTAAATTAAATGAGAAACTAAAGAGCTAAGGTGCTTCTGAGTAAGAAGTGAACTGATGGAAAAATCACACTTTATTTTGAAAGGCATGGATAAGGCTAAACCCCAGATATAAGAAAGCAAAACTTTGTACAACGGATTTGAAGAAAAACATATCATTAAATCCCTGAATAATATGAAGTTGGCCATCAATTCTGATGCTACTTTTTGCACCTTGAAGGTCAGTGAAACTAAAGTTAAGGGAATAATGTTTTGCATGTGTTTGAAGTAGACATTTTTTAAGTTTCACTGTTTCCAATCTCAACTTTTGATGGATGCCCAGTAGTAATTTTTAAAATATTGAATAATAAAATCACACTCAAAATTCTTACTGAAATTACTTATTGCCCAGGAGATAGAACTGAAATAACAGATGTATTTTTCATCACTGATTTTGAATATTTATTCTTTGTATTTCATTTATTCTAAACAATTTTTTTATCTCTACAGTTAGACCCTGACTAATTCTTCACTGTACTAATTTTGCTGGGACAACAGTGGTTGGTTATTCCAAATATGAGTAAGGACAGCAAGCTTGGGCTTGTACTAATTTTGATGAATAAATTTGCCTTGAGAATGGCAAATTGTGTTAGTACTTTTCACTTTATAACATTAGACAGTCAAAGATGTTAGCACTTTGTAGCGAATCAGCATTAGGCAGTGTCTGGAACTGCTTATAGGGAGCTCTCTGGTGCCTGGTCTCAGCAGAAACTGCTAAAAACCTCTCTCTATTTTTATTTTAGTAAAAGAATGGCGTTATTGAAAAGCAAGGTGTTGAAAGGAATTTCACTGTAATAGCAAAATGTCCTTCCTTTCATTTTACTCACTGAGCTCTAAAATAAGGATATTTCTTTGCCAGTTCCTTTGAATTTTCTTGATTCTTAGTTGGCATAATGATGGCAGGAATAGTCCTCTCTGTGTATGGTGAGGGGAAAGAAAGAAGTACTGCACTGGCATGAGATTTTCTGCAGTTGTCTTTAGTGGGTTCACAACAGTGTTACTAAAGGTGCAGTCTTCATTGATTTCTTGTCTTTCATTTATTTTCTTCATAAATTTATTTTGAGCTGGGGTGAGGGGATGCAGTTGTATGTCAGGAAACAGCCACAGGGGGAGAGAAATACTAGAAATGTAGTTGTAACATTTTTCCTGGTAGTATTGTTTGAGTGTTTCTCTGTCTTGGTCTGGTCAGGGCCTGGTTTTGGATGAAAAGCTTTCAGTTCTTCCAGGGGATTGTGGGGTTCCAAGAAAAGGGATGATAATAGCCTTGTTGGGAGAGCTGAAACTTTTTATTGTATTAGTCTTATTGGATTTATTGCTTCTGGTTTACTTTACTGAAAAGAGAACCCTGAAAGGGAATAATAACTGGAGTATCTTATTTTCTAGCCACTTTGTGAATTTTGCTATATGTATTTTTGTGTTACATATTTCTTACCTAGTAAGTGTAGCCAATGCATGAATCTTATTTTCAGCCTTTGCTTTTGTAAGGTAGGCTGGTTGGTCTTTTATAAGTTAGGGCTCACACATTAAATTATCACATCAATTCAACTCTGTTTTGGTTTGGGTTTAGCTTCTTGGCTTTTGAACAGTCTAGCTAACAGAACTGTGATGAAAAACTTGAAACATTTTACTGCTGTTCAATGTTTTTCTGATTTGTGGGTGGATGGGTCCAGGTGATATGTTTGAATCTGCAGGTTAATGAGTAAGAAAGACCTTTCTTGACCCATGAAATTTCCTGCACAAATTTTTGATAAAAATACAAATATTTGTTTTGTTTCTTCTTTTTTGTCTTAATTTTCCAGGACAAACAACATGCTTTGACAGAACTCAGAGGCCTTTGGAAGACTTTGTCTGAAAACTAAAACTCCTGGATGTGAAAAACGTTACTGTAGTCCTCCTCTAACATTACGACCTGGATGCCTTCCACCTTTGACATTTTGCCATGATCTTTCCTCCTTGAAGGGAGTGCTGTAAGTGGGGAATCCCTCAAAATGATCTGTCCTCAGAATTCCCATTGAAATGGTGAGTCTAGTTGGTAGAGATCTGCCACATAAAGCAGGTAAGCTAGAGATACAGTGAAATGCTACACTAGCATTTCTTAATAACATACTATGTTTTCAATCAAAATATTTTTGTTGATAAGTTTGGCTTTTTGGTAAGGAAAGTATACTTGCAGAAGCACATATTTAGACATGCCAAAAACCCCCAAACAATCCAACCAGAAAGTGTTTAGCTGAAAGCCTCATTTCCCATCAAAAATAGATGCAGTGGAAAATTTTCAGGCAGCCCTATATTTAACCTCCTTGGATCAGAATTTGGTTGTTGGACTGAGGGAGGCTTACAGAGTTTTTTGGCTGCTTTTGTAAGGGTGTCTGTTTTTTCACTCATGACATCTGCCTGCTTTTCAAGCTATATTCAACCTTGTTATAACTCTTGCTGTTGCAGCATTTTACTGCATTCAGAATGCTAATTCCCACTGGACTCAACTTGCTTGGGTGTGTGCAAACTCAGTTTCTTTCAAGGGGGGCATCAATCTTGTTTTTTTAAAATTTTATTTTTTATTTTTTATTTTTTTTTATTTTGGCTGTGTTTTACTGAGAAAATGTGAGTGCTAGATACTGACTGTGCACAAAACAGTATCACTACAATACAGTTCCTAGTTCTTTGCCCAGGGTAGCCTTGCTTTGGCACATTGTGGATACAAAAGTTCATATAAGTTTTAGGGATAATTGGATAAGTGAAAGGGAAGGTCCATTGGACAAGATAAATAGGTAAATCACATCAGTCTCAGGAATTCTTGAGTGGAATATAGCTGAAGTACTAGAGAGTCATTCTGAGAAAATACTGTATTTGATCTTTGCTCATGCTGTCTTCGCTTCACTCTGACTTGTGACTGCTTTTGGAAGCAGGATACTGACCTAAATGGACCTTTGATCTGAATTGTCATAGCCATCCTTGGGTGAGGAGAAGTATACTGACAAATGAGTAAGTGTGGACTTTGGTCATCTGGAATTCAGAAAAATTTATCAAAAATTAATTTTTTTTCACTGAGAGAAGTGCAAGCAAATCACTATATATATGAGCACGGGAATAGAGAATTTTGTCTGAATAGATTGTGATCCTGGAGTCGCAAGAGTTCTGTTGATTTATTTTTTTAAGTAAGTTTTGCAGCTTCCATTTCTCCTTTGTTGCTTTTTGTAGGAGTAAAAATTTGCAACAACCATGTCTTAAATACAACTGTGAATCTTTTTGTGTGTTCTTCCAGAGTTGGTGGGTAGAACATCAGTGTGAGACTCCTGCAAAATTCACTGGACGTTGTATTGTGACAAGAAGAGAAAACAAAGCAAATATCACAAATCAGGGAGGGAAATTGTTGGTATGATCTGCATTAGTTTCAGTATGTGTTATGTCCTGTCATTAGTTCAGTGTCAGAATGCAGTTTGTGGCCAGAAGCTACCACCAACTGGCAACATGTGGCATTTCTTAAGCAAAAGTTGATTGTTATTCTTTATTGCTTGTTTTGTATTGTAGCAGCTTTACAGAAATATCTTTCCAGGTATTCTTAACTTTGTTTTCATGGTAGTTTAACTTGGTTCATGACTGCTCAGTAATACTATGCTGTTTAAGTCTTCACAGGCATTAATTATCAAATACTCTTAGTAAAACAGCAGAGCTTTTTTTTCTGTATTTTTAATAAACTCTTCAGAATTTTTACGATTTCCTGAAAATAGATATATTTAGTTTTAGTCCTGTGTGCTTAAATTTACCTGGGTGTTATATTGACCAAAATAGGTGGGGTCTCTTTTATTTCTTTTCCTGACCTGGCAGACACTTTTTATTCACATTTCTGTCAGCACAATTTCATTATAGTACATTGTTAGTACTAGAAGTTCCCTTTTATTATTTTAGAACTATTTAAAATAAATATTTGCAAGAAAATATAATAGCCAGACAACATTTAAAAGAAAGAAAGAGTTAAGTATTGTTGAGAAATAGATTCATCAACCCAAAGAGTGGCAGGAAGGACAACAGAGAGAGGAAAGCACAATATTGAAGCATAAGAGTGAGTTCATATGGTACCAGCTGCTCATGTGTGGAATCCAAATACTTTCTGCAGCATAGTGCTCCACAGTCAATTAGCATTACTTCAAATAATCATTGTACAGGGAAGAAATATTAGTACATTAGAATTCATGAGTTGGAAAAAGTAGAAAAAAATGTTCATGCTTTCCCAGAAAAGCAGTAAAAAAATATGTAAATTCTATTAAAATTAATTTAGAAATTCTGTGAAGTGAAAGAAGATATTGTAATCCTGTCTCTATAGTGTGTCAAGAATGGCAGAATAGTGCAACTTCTCTCACATAATTTGTATGGCTTAATCAGAATTTTTATGATAGTGTCAAGAACTGAGAAGTGAATAGAGTTGCAAAATCTGTCCACTCTTGAAACTGGAAGAATTGAGGAGAGTAATTGGCTGCAAAATAAACATGTGTTCACAAGTAATTGGACTGACACTATTAAATTTCTTTCATTTCAGTACTAGGTAGTAATTACTTTAACTTCAAGGAAAAGAGAAGATTACATCCTGTAAACTTTCTCTTGCAAAATAGTCTGTCCTCCTGTCAGTGATGCTGGTTACTTTAGAATGTCTGTTTGCTTGAGAAAAGGTTCGTCAAATCAGGTGGTTAAATGGGAGAGGGGATTAGGAAACAAAAAATCTGGTTTTTAGTAGGAGTTAGCTTTTGGGAGTGTGGGGCAGAGAATGGACCATGAATATCACCATCTTTTAAGTGTTCAGTACTATTAAAACTGCTTTCCTTATGGAGAGTCCTTTATTGGCAGAAAATTTGTGAACTAGACAGTGAAGGCAAATGCCGTGGTAAGGTATATATAAAGAATCTGATGTCAAAACCCAGAGTTAAGGCATACATCTTCTACAGATTTAGGAAATTATGAGGATAAACTGAAAAAGTGTTTCTGTGCTTAAAAAGCCTAATTGTCATTGTATATATCAGTCTCTTGTCTGTTTTGTAGACATGTTTGTGCTATCTAACTGGTATTTTTGAAGCAAACAATATTTTTACAAGAGTCACTAATTTAGTTTGGGATATAAGAAATAGTTGTTAGCTTTATGGGTATTGTTAGTTTTATGGGTAGTAAATGTGAATGTAATAATTTTCACTTTTAAATAAGCTGCTTCATTCTGTATGTAAAACAAAATAGCTTCAAGGTTCTTGGTTTTGTAATTAACAAATGTCTAGTTGATCAAAAATATCCTCTCTAGTATGAGGCATGGAGATTAGGCTATACTGTGTTACAGAATAATGTGATTATAATGATTTCCTTAAGAGAGCACAAAAGCAGCATCTAAGTTTCAACTGACGTTTATTGACACACAGCATCTGTTGGGAGCCCCATCAAACTTTCTATTCTTTTCTGTTTACCACCTCCTGCTTTTATTTACAGTCAGCATATCTGTTAATTAGCCTCTGGTAGAGCCAGTTCTTCTAAGAAGATCTCTTGTCTTCCTGGTGATGGCCCCATGAGGTGACCATGTACACACAGTCTGGGAGTGAATTAATCTTTAACTCATTAATTTCAGTGCCTGATTCTGCAATGTTTAACTGCTGCCTTGGTTTCCTGCTCAGCAATTTGTATTTGGAGAATTGTGATCCTTGACTTCTGCCGACCTCAATGTCATGAACACATCCCAGTGAGCTCTCAGCCTCTCCTGGGTAACCTCACTGAGAGTCGTATCTTCCTGTAGTTTTGTGGTTTCCTATGATTGGACCAGAATGCAGAATGCACAGACTTCCTCTGTGTCACTGAGGTTATTTACCTAGTTTTTATTGCAGATTTGCAGCATAAAATTATTCCTGCGCTTCCTCAGCTATCTCTGTCACACCATATCTGAATGTGGCATTTTGCAAAAAAAAGCTGAAGTAGCATTGCACCGTGTGGATCTCACACGAGAGTGCTCTGGAAGGCACCACACTGTTTTGCAGGGTCTCAGTGGGACCTTGTGAGGATATGAAGCTGTTCATAGCCACAGCCTGAGTGCTGGAGGTGCTTCTTGATTAGAAAAGAAAAACATTGTAGCTGTACTTGAAGGAAAAATTCAGGAGCAGGATTCAGGGATCTCCTGCCCAGGCCTAGAGTGTGCGCTAGAAGCGCTTTGAGAGGTGAGAGCTGATCTGTGCCTCTCACCGGGGTGTTAATGGTTGTTTGTTTCACCTGGAACCTAAGAAAAGAATGGCTGAGCCGCTTATTTGCGCAGTCAGCTGTAGGTGACGCCTTAAGTGCTGACCAGGTTCCTCCCTTCTGCCCTCTCACTCCTCCAGCTGAGGAGCAGCCAAACTCTGAAGACTTAAGCAAATGTTAAAGGTGCCCTTGAAACCCTGCCCAGAGCAAGTGCAAGTGTTAAAAGCCATAAAGTACAATCTGTGGTAATGCGAACGCTTTTTCATAATTTAATGAGAGCTTTACTGATAAAAATTCACAGTTTCAGTTAAAAAAAAAAAAGGAAAAAAAGAAAAAAAAACCCCAACAAAACAAACCCAAACCACCCAACCAACAGCATAATCCCTGGAATACATCCAGCTTTCGTACTGGAAAAGTACCTCAAAGGATCTTCTCTCTTTAGTGGGAAAGTTTTTTTTGCTTATCTAAAAGGTTTTATGCTGCCAGAACTGCATTTCATTGTCTACTTTTTGTGGCTAGGCAGATCCAGGTAAAGTAACTTAGTTTTAAAGGAACTAGAAACCTTAATTCCTTTAAATTAAATTTGTAAGACATCCAAATGTCCAGGATGCTGTGAAAAGAGACACAAAAATTAAAAATAGAAGGTGAATGTTTGCTACTGATAGTTCATGGCTTTGGAGGGCTAGTGGTGATGCAGTGTTGTGACAAAAAAATCAATGAAAAAGTACCAGTTAAAGTTTCCTTTGACACCTTTAATTGAAGAAGTCAATGCCGACTGATCTGTTAATATTTCATGAGGAAAGTAGACACTGAGGGGAAAGGGTGGGTGATATTTCTTCAAAACACTGCTTTTACTTGTTTTGTGATTGAAGGACAGAGAAATAAGAGATGCTGAAAATGTTTTGTAAAATTATATGGCCCTTCATCTGTGTTTTATAGGTACTGTTTAAGCCATCTTTGCTAAGGAGAAGCTCCTTTGCTATTAATATGCTGCCATCTTTCAAATCTCATCAAGGCAGCATCAGGATTTTTTTTGCACAGATTTCTTTTGACATACAGCCTCAATAAATATGGAAATTACAACTTAAATCTCTTTTTTTTTTCTTGCAAAGCAATGCAGTGCCCAAATTAATTGAATTTCAACTTTTATTTTTTTCTTAATGTTGAAAGACATATATGCAAATTTTATTAACAATATGCATAGTTAAATTTAGCTGTAAATTCCAGTCAGGGATTTTTGCTTTGTTTATTGTCCAAGTCAATATGTCTGTGGAGAAAACCTCCTGCTGTGCAGGAATACATAGTCAGCTACTTGGAAAAGTAGAAAGTTTAATTATGAGAGTTTCTTCTGGAAAAAGGTAAAGCAAGCACTGCTTTTTGGGTTGGGTTTTTTTATTATGACTTCAGCTAACAGAAATTCAACATACACAGTTTGTTTTGACACTAACTGTTATCCGACAAACCACTTGATTTTTCTTTAACCTGGTCTTCTGTGTAACTGAGAGGTTCTGAAAGAAAGTAGAGGTCATGAATAAATGATGCATTTCTTAAACTCGCAAAGTAGATCATGACATAAATGAAATAAAATCCAAGTGTGAAGGGAAAAAAGAAGCATGAACACATGTATTGCTGACAATATCTTCATTAAAATATACTTTATCCTATGAAGATATTAGTGTCAGATGCAAATTTCTTTTGTTGCTCTCTCTGAAGTTATTCTAATTTTATTGTGTGGTAACAGTGAAGTACTTTTATACAAGGTTTTTGAGTGGAAGGATAAATTATTGCCAGGGAGTATGTGTTATAAATGATATCCAAACATATTCTTGTGTTTGTAACAGAAAGTCCTCCAAGACTGTAGTTACTGGAGTGGTTCCCATGTGTTCAGTTTTTGTAAGTCATTTTCATGCAATACATTTTATCTAGCTATGTGAAAAACCCCCACTGCTTTCAAAGAAGGTGTTTCTCCTGTCTAGGCAGAGTTTATGTAATACTGTAATAATCTGTAGTTCTCCTTGTGGTTCAATGCATATTTCTCCTTTCTAAACATGTTCAAATGTAATATGTTTCTATGAAGAATATTTTTATGATAATTCTACTATGAAAAATAATAATTAGCTTTAAGGGAATAAAATTTTTAAAAATTATGTTATGGGTACTGTTTGGGTTGCATGACTTGCATCAGGTGTGTAGGCACCTGATGTTCTTTTTTTCTTTGCATCTGTATAGGACTGATCCATAGCCTGGGCTTACAGGTTCTACAGTAACACAAATGGTACATGATAATTGTGTGTGGAGAAAGTCTGGCAGCTCTACAGAGGAAATTTCCGAACCTGTGCACAAGTTCAGAATAAGGAACTGCCTGCAACTTCCCTTCCCCCAGACAACTGCTTTTTACTGAGTCTCATTAAACAGTCCTAAGTGTAGGGCATTAGATGTATTTATGGTAGAGTGAGAGTTTTGTTCTGAGTCACTGGTGCATCAAGAGTTTCTTCACAATGTTCTTCTGGCTGCCTAATGCAGTGAGACAGGCCCATGAGAGGCACGGCCACCCATGTCCCCTGGGAGCTGTCCCTGGACCCCAGTGTCAGAGATGTGAAGGTGCCTAATCTCCTGTAGAACTGAGTGGAACTTTATGTCCTTCAGTAGGATTCAGTAGCCTAAATACCTTGTAACTCTCCATGTATGAAGCTTAGTTGCAATATAGCCTCTTAATTCCCCACACATCCCTGCATTCTGCCACACATGTTTCTCTCATTGGCTATTCACTGTTACTTGGCAGTTTGGATGCTTAATTATGCTTCTGTTTTGGGGTATGTTTCTTCCTAATCTTATCCTGTATCTCTTTGGACTGTCTGTTCCTCTTCAGCTCTTTCCACTCTTACTTTCTATACGTAATAAAGGCACTCAGTTTCCAGTGACTGGTTTCCCTCTTGCAATGGCATGTATGAAACATAGGACTGCTGATGTTTATAGAGCACCTTGTAAAGATGCTGTAAAAAGAATCATTAGGGCTCAAAATTGACAGAGATTTGACTGTTTTGTCCAATCTACTTTTTGACCAATATATGACCAACCGATATTCAAGTTGTATATTAGCCAAAATCTACTTGATTTGACTGACAAAAAGGGCAGGGTAGGGGTGTGTGTCACAGGTAGTTAAAGGATGCAGAACCTTGCACCAGTCGAATGCTTTTGTCCCAGGAACTACTCTCTGCTCTGCTGTTTGCTCTTTTGAAACCAGTAATAGAAACCAGGGCATAAATCAACGTAACACTTTCCTCCCATGCTAAACTTTATCTTAGTTTTAGGAGTAGGATGCAGTTTGGGTAGGATGCTAGATATCTCAGTGCTTAGATATCTCAGATTGCTTTTTGTTTCTGAAATGTTTTCCTTCTTTCTAGTCAATAAAGAAGCATTAATGAATTAATTAACTGAAGAAATTAATGTGATTGACTGTTTCTTGTGGCTCACACATTCACGCTGTTTGGCTAATCGGTGGCCATGAGTGCTGCACGTGTAAGGAGTTGTAAACACTTTGTTTTACTCATGCTGACTTTTAACACAGAACATCTTAGTTTGTACTGAGGAACTCTCCAGGTGGACTGTGGCCATGTGCATTCCACCCCAGTGAGGAGTGCTTTCAAGGGGCCTTTTGTTGCCTTTTGTTGCTCCATCGGTGCAAGGCTTAAACGTATTCCATAAACAATCTGATAGGATCAGAGAGTAACTGAACTGGAGATGGAGAGAATATGGTAAATTATGTTAGGAACAGGCTGGTGGTCCTTGAGGGACCCTCTGCAACACTGCCTGTGGCAGCATGTCTACTTCCAGTCATCTCTTCAGCTCTGGGGTTGTTGCCATGTAGTAGATTGATGCATTTAATTGTGTTGTCTTTAAAGCCATCCAGCTGCTTTCAAACCAATATTGTTAACTTTCTACTTAACAAAGCTGATTAAAATGAAAGATGTTTGTACTTGGTCAGCGTATTCCATAATCTGGGATGCATTTGGGAGTTCAATCTATAGAATCTCTTCTTAGAATTATCTAAATATTTCTGAGTGCCACTGAAATGTCCAGAGATTAATAGATTTCAAACAATATTTAGACTAATATAAAAATCACAGCAATTTTTTTCATAGAACTGTTTGTGCTTCCCAAACATTTTTTGTGGCATTATTGTTGTGTAAATAGATAGTTTTTACATGGGAATGCAGAATATAAATGGTTGGCTACTGATATATTTTCTCCTATTCTTTATGTGTTAATACAGTACCATACTAGTGCTATGGTCATGAGAGATTATGCTGGTGGAAAACATGATCATGGGATTTGACCTCCTTGGAAGCAAGGACTTTTCCAGGTCATAAAAGGCCAAATATTCAGCTCATGACTAGTGTAGAACTCTTTTTCTCTCATAACAGAAATACTGACACCTGGTTTGCACTTGAAAGTGTTATCAAGGAAGCCTGTCAGGGAGGGATATGAATTTTTTGCTGACATTGCTATGCCAGCAAAAACCCCAGTGCAGAAGCTGCATAAGGAGTTCTTTTACCTGTACATTTTACTTCTCTTGAGGGATAGGTGTGGGTTGCTTGAGAAGAAGGATCTTGTTAGTGTAATTTCTATATTAACCTTTCTAGTGTAAATCAACTGTAAGCCTCATCCTGTAGGGACTCGTGTGCCAGTTTATCACTGCACACAGAGATGATACATCACAGCTTATGCTTACATTGCTCCCAAAAATGACCTCCAGAGCAACTCTAAGAATAGTGTCACTGTCTCCTGTTCATCTTCTGCCTACAGGCTTGTCTTACAGCTGCAAGTTCCTGACAATGCCTGAATTTTCATGTTTGGCATCTGTCCTGTTGGTGGTCTTAGTCTCGAAGATACCTTTGGGGCCACACTTAGGAGATAGTATAGACAAAATCATTGCTTAACTGAACTACTTTTAGGAAAAAAGGGATGTAGATATAACAATGAAAAGAAGGGAAGAAAGCTCACTAGTAGTGAAGCTTATGATGTGCAGCATGCATACTAAAGGATGAGAAGTACAAAAGTGGAATTTTCCTTGGGTGAATCAGTTCCAGCGCAAATTAGCATGTGGGAACACTTGGTGGATCAGGATTGTCCTTTGCTGATGCTATATGCACTACCATAAATTACAAGTAGCTCTATAGAAATTGATAGTGGAACAGGAGAGTAGAAATGGTTTGAGTGAGCTCAGGTTATGACCTGAAACCTTCCCTTGTCTCTTACAATGCTCTTCCTGTATGCCTCTAATAATCTTTCATTTAGAAGTTCTGCCTTAGAATTGGTGCCCTAAAGTGTGGGCTTGTAATGTTTGTTGCAGGAATGACTCCTTTTTCTTTATGGATGGAGAGAGACACCCTAACTAGAAATTGCATCTACCCTCCAGTGTGTGGATATTTTGTATTGGTTAAGTTACTTCATAATATCTGAAATGAAGGCTGGGCCAGATAGCAGAATACATTATTTGTGCTAGTAGAAATAATTTCATCATACTCTGCAGGAGTTCAGACTTGTTCTATTTTGGGGCTTGAAACGGCAACAGTTTCAAGCTAGGTGATGTTTTATTTGAGACAAAGGTTTCTTTTTTCCTCAAAGTTTTTTTCAAGACATGAGGAAAGCCCATTTCAAATAATGCTGCCTGAGCTAGAGCTGCGAATGTAAGCTCAGTGGCCGTGCACTGAGGTTGATTAATCAGCCAAGGTTAATTGAAATTGGTATTTTCATGTGAAGTCCTAGAGACTCACTTTGGAAATGCATGAATCTGTGGGCCTGCAGTCTCCCTGACAGATGAATCTAGTCTTGAGGATTGCAAATTCGATCCCTGCTGTTACCAGTCCAGCCACAGGGGCCATTTAACAAAAGATCTCTGAGTTAATGATTGCTGTTCTGTGACAGGGATATTGGACTTATTATACACTGAACACAAAGGTCTCTGATCCATATTTGTGCCTTGTTTCCTGCTTGGGATTCAGCACCACATGGTGGTAACTGTCTGCTTCATGCAGGAAAGCGTTCTGCTGTGATATCAGTGAGTGATAATATCAGAAGAACATCCATTTCCCATGAATTCAAACTATTACTGCAGTTAGGTGCAATTATTGAGAATCCCTGTAGAGATGTACAAAAAATGTTGTCTCTGTCCAAAGATGTTGATTCTGGAATGTAGCAGTGCCAGTCTGACACGCTTAGTTTGGGGTCTCAGTGGCTGCTGTAAATTGTACCCTGGAAAATGGTTTCTAGGGCTATAAAGTATAGTGCTGCATTTCAAGCCCTATTTTAAGTATCAGTGGCTTTGTCAAACTATACATGTAATTTAAATCGAATTCATATGGTGAAAATATGTTGAAGAGGGACCAATGGAATAAGATTACTTCATAACAAAGAATATTGACTTTGCATATTAACTTCATTAACTGAATGCTGTCTCTTGTGTATTGGAAAATTGTTCAAGTGAGAATAATAGCTTTTGAACTACTTGCAGGCTAATAGGTAGTGATTGTAGTCACTAAGACTTTGAGTAGCTGTGGCTGTTGATTACACCGATTAAATGTGAGTGCAGTTTTCAATATGGGTGATTTTCAAAAAACTAATTTTCTGTCCTTCATTTTGACTTTCATGGCTAATGACACTGACTTCTAATGCATATTAAATTCTGAGAGTGGAAAATTAAATTCCTTTTCTTCTGTCTCATAGTAGAGACATGAAGCAGAAGCTTCCATATTATTATTTTAAATTGTTCAAGATTGAAGCTGTCAAATATAAGGTTGCATTAGCAGTAATTCCCATACAGTGGAACATGCTCTGTTTAAACAGCTGATTGGTTATAGATGTTTGTAGTGTTCATAGCACTAACTTTTTATGCATTCCTTCCTTATGTGTTTTTCTCTTCCTATCTGAACTGTGTGCTCGTCTCTGCATCCACTGTGATTTCTCAGTGAATGCTGGTTCCCAAGTTCTTTCTCTATTCTCTCTCTCTTTTTT
>VWZV01010939.1:338643-546249 GCA_013397155.1 Irena cyanogastra | reverse complement strand
CAAATAAATACAATTTTTTAACAAAAAACATTCTGCTTCCTGTGAACAATGGGCTGAATTTTTCTCTTTATTCTTGGGGAGTTCTTATTCAGTTGGAGTGCTTTGCAGTTGGCTAGGCCTGAGATTTCTGGGAGCTGTAATTGTGTCTCATTAATTCTTACAGTAATGTAGGGTAACTATAAGGAGCATGCAATTAGTGGTCTGGTCAATGAATAGAGCAGTTAATCAGCAGACAAAGGATGGGGCTCAGGACCTATTAGGCTGAAAGGAAGTGTTACTATTGTCACAGGCAGTAGGAATGCATGCAGACATGCCTTAAAGTTGAACTGTTTAAGGGAACTGTGTATGTGTTTTGATAAACCAGTTTTCCTACCTATTCCACTACTTGAGAGAGATTCATTTAAGCTTGCCTGCGAGAAGTCAGAGACCATAGCAGAGGTTTTCAGCAGGCTGAATGGGCTTGGTGTGTTCTCTCACCTCAACAGAGGCAACCCCAGGGTTTATCAAAAATAAAAAGCAGCTGAAGAGATGTAAACTGTCCTTAGCTGTTCCTCCTCCTCCTCAGAAAAATGGTTGGTGAATGTAAAGTTTAAATCAGCCATTGTGTAGATTGTCAGTCAGTCATACTCAGCATGTTTGTCTTCATAATGAACCTTGTTTGTTCTGAATGGCTGCGGTTTCAGTGCATGTAAATGTATGCAAATACTCATAACAGTTTAAAAATGGTGGCTCTTATACCACCATTATGGTAACAAACAACCTCTCCTACTTTTGTGAAGACCTGATATCTAGGTCTTCATAAACATTTACATTATCTTCGTTTACAATATCTAGGGTTTAAAATGCAAAAATGACTCTCACTTTAGGCAGTGCTTCAGGGTTTTTTGTTAGCTTCAGATCAGAACTTCCAGTTGTTTCTGCCTTTGAAAAAACATGAGCCTCATGAATCCCATGAAATGTTATGACATATGATGATTATTAAGAAAAAAGCTTTATCAATAAAACACTGCCCTTGTGTAACTCTTATTTCTAGTAGGCAATGCTTCAAATAAAAAGTCATTTCTTCTCTTAACTTAAGCAGACACTTGGCGTAAAAAAGCAGTAATTAAAATAACTTTTTTTGAGAAAAAAAGGGAATCAAACTTTAATAATTAACTTATATTCAGAGCCTAGTGTTTTTCTCAAAACTCAAAGTAATTTTTAACTGTCTTCTTTGTATTAACAGGTCTGTGGCTTTATCTCTTCTCATGGTATTCACATCAGCAGCAAGTAATGTTAGAAGAATAAAGTCTCTCAGGCTTTATATTGAGGATTCAATTATTCTGTATAATTAGCCCTGATTTCTTAAATATTTGAAACATTTTCTACTCTTAGGTATGGAACAGTGTACTGGAGTGATCAAAACCATAAATAACTTGTACCTTTACTCAGAAAATGCTTTTTTATCAAATAATAAGGAAGATTAAGCCTAAGTCTCTCTCTTTTTCTGTTTGGATTTTATTCCTACAAGAAATATCACTTTTGTCCACAATCTCTTGTGTATTTCTATTCCCTTGAAATACAAAGAGGCAATGGATTCTGGTATAAATTAGGTAGATTTAATGAAATTTATGAGTTGTAAATTGTGCCTTGAATATAAAATACTTGAGTGAGGCATAAGATATTTTGCTGATGCCACTATTGTCACCTGTCTGGTTTTTTCATTCTTCTGTGCCTGTTTTTGAAACACTTAGGAGCTGTGGAGTCTTGGGAGTAACAGTTTCTGTATGCCATACCTAGCAAATCTTTCCAAGGTCATCTTTTTTAAAGTGTCTTCTTTTAAAGAAGCAGGGCAGACCTACCCTGCAAAATGAGAAAATGGTATTACTTCCACACTCAGAAGCTGGCTGTTACCTCATATATGTGCTACTTTCCCATTTAATTAGAAAGTGATTTCTCATGTGGTGTCAGACAGCACCAAAGTGTTGCTGCTCAGTATCACTGGTAATCACTACAGGTTTAGTGGAAATTACCTCCCCCTGCCTACCCCAGTAGAGTTTTTGCTGTTGAAACACAGATTCAGTCATGAAGGACTATTGATCTGGAAGGGTCTTAAACCAAAGTCACTGAAATATTCTTTGGAGAGGTAGCAGATTAATTGTGGTCTTCCATATGTTATAAATTATGACTGGGATGGCCATTATAATAGAAATTATAAGCACTCCTTAATATGTAAAGATTGATGAAAATCTTTAACCTTTTTCTAACAACAGAATATCCATCTCTGAATCTCTCTTTACATAGATACATGTATATTTTTACTTATTACTAAGACTTAGTGTTACTCTGATAGTGTAGGGGAAGGTAAATTAAACAACTCTATTGCTGTTTTGAGAACTTCTCTTTTTCTTAATATAGTGTGAATCTTATCTGGTGTACCTGGATTGTTGTGCAAGTCTCCAGTCTATAAGAGTCTCAGAGCAGAAAAAGTTTATAACTGTTAACTAAATGTATACCAATGTAATTAAAGTGCATTATTTTAAAATAAATCCATCTGCATGTGTATTGTTTCTTCTGGTGCATGGTGACATTGATTTTTATGATATAAACACATGGATTTTGCTCTCTAATTTAAGCTACTTGTCTATGTTTCTTCGTCTGCTATCAGAACAGAGAGAAAATATTGCTTTCTGGCCAGTTGCCCCACCTGTTTTACACTTTGTTCATGAGTATTTTTGTTAATTGTTAGGTCCTACCTTGATGAAGCTGTTGCTTAAGCTGCTACTGTCCCCACATCAACTTCCCATTATGAAAGAGATACTGGTTTTAAAAGATGGCTGAAGTGAAATGAGGGGATTGCCTTCATACTGAAAATCATTCCATTACAACTATTTCACATATTATCTACCTATCCTGAAGAATCATCTTAGGGATCAGGCTATGGTGGACACAACCAGTAAGTAATTTTCTAAGTCAGTTGAACAATAAATTTGTAGAGTGTATGATACTGCTGAGAGAAACATACCATTGAAGTCACCCCTTTTGCACCTGAGATTTGGAAGAGTAAGCTATTCAAGTCCAAAACTGTGGCTCTAAGAGTGCCTCCTTAACTGCAATCTAGCCCAGGTGACACCTAAATTCCATGAGCAGCTTTACTGTTCCATGGTGCCTGCCAAGCTGCCAAGGTCCAAACCTGCTCTGTTGTGGCAGAGCTTGTTGCCCTGCTCTGGCAGCTTGACTGGGATCTAGGAAGCAGATGTTGTGGGATCAGAACTACCTGGGACAGCTGATCTGGTAAACATTCCCAGAGCACACAATATTCTTGGACAGCTTAATCTCCTCCTAAATTGCAGTGATACAGCTGCTGCTGCAAGAAAAATGGAGTAGCTCCCTTTTGCTTAACATTGTAGTAGCTAGATATTCATCCAAGAAATGTCTGAGTGGGCTTGTATCCATGGTGTGTATTGCCTTGCAGGCTACCCTAGCTCCTAGAGGCTAGGCTGAGCTAGCAAAAGAAAATAGTGTTAGTCCTTGAATGTCTTTACATATGAAATGGTTTGTCAGGAATTTGAACCAGAATAAATTCAGTGACCCAGAAGAGAATATGGAGTATTGGTGTGCAGCATGCTCTGTGTAATTTGTCACAGCAAATGAGCTGCTCTATGGGCTACTTGCTGCAATTGTTGTATAACATTTTCTAGATACAGTTTCTTTAGCAAACTTGCCTGAAAGAGCATGCATTAAAATGACCAGGAGCAAGAACAGGCAGTCTTTCTGATGGCTGTGCTGAAAGAAAATTTCTTGTGACTGTTGTTCCTTATTTCACTGCAGTCTAGTAAAGGAGGAAGTAAAACTCTTCCTGGCTAGGAATTGTTCCAGCTGTATTTGAACTGTGATGATTTGGACCATCAATGTACAACTCAGAAATGATGGTTGACATTGTGACATTGTCACTATATTGCAAAGTTTCTCTGCCTCTCTGCTTTAGTTCCCAAATACTTGATGGCAGGATAATGAACGCTGTACTTTGTGAATAAGTTTTGACTTGCATATCAGAAAGACTGGTGGCATTGGGAAGACTTGTTTTCTTGCAAAGACCTAGAGACTGCAATGCAGAAAATGTCCACATTGGCAATAGAATGATGCCAGGTATTAATTTACAGAGAGAAATCAATTTTTTTTTTTTTAAAGAATGAAATATGTAACTGAAAGATCAGAGCAGAATGGGGGAAGTGACTTGACTCCAAAGGTACCCTATATCCTTAAGATTAATCCTAAAATCTGTGAGAAGGATTTTGGACAGTGTGAACTTCTCCCAGGGGTGAAGTCCATAGCGATCAGAATTTGCCCGGAGCTGACACACCTTGGTTTGAATCTCTTCACTGTCAGCTGCTGTGCTTGCATCAACTTCAAGTTTGATGGGATCCCTGAGTTGCACATAAGTTTCTTCCTATCCACATTTATATCTTACTACCACAAAGGAGGAACAGTCATACAGGATCAGACTAAACATCTGTCGAGCTGGGTATCCTGTTTCTGACAGCAGCCTGGGGTAGGAATAAGGAAATGTCAGGCACATAATGATCCCTTCTTGGTGTACTCTCCTACCTTCTACTGAATCATGGTTTTGGGACTTCCTGAGCCGGAGATAATGCTAACATTTTTCATCCCTCCTCACAGTTCCATTAGTGGTGCAAGTCTTAGAGACTTACTTTCTATATATTTTTAACAAGTCTTTTGTCTTTTGTGTAAGAACTTTCATTTTTTTTTAATGTGGTATCTTACACAAGTGCTCTGTTGTACAATGAACTGCTAAGCTCATATGTCTTTTTCCCTGTTTAAATTCCTCTTTGGAATTCTTTTCTTCCTTGACATCTGCCAGAATAAGTTTGTTAATTTATTTCTATTTACTTTGTTAGTTAGCTGCTCATTAATGTGAGGGGAAGGGTGTGGGGGATCCCTAGGGAAGCTGCTGGCTGTACAGACTCCAGCATTATGGCTCCATTTTAGCTGCTGTGCTAGGGAGCAGGGAGGAGTTAAGGTGCTCAGTCCAAGACAAAATTTTTGAAAACTAACAGTTCCAGGAGCCTTCAATTCCAGAAACCTCACATTTCTCTGCAAGACAAACTTGTTGTGCAACCCAGGTCCCAGCATGACAGGAAGCAAGCCAATTGCCACTGACACAGGTTTTGAATGATGTGGATAATCAAACAGTAAAATAATTTATTTGGCTTCTGGTTCCCAGCAAGTTGTGACTGGTCCTTTTCTAAATCAAACCTTGTCTGAAAAGGATAAATGGTGCTACACTGCACACTGCCTTCCCTCCCCCTTCTTTGCAGCAGGAAGTAAAAGCGTCTGTGGAAGAACTTTAGTGTGAGCAAACACAATATTGAGCCAGGAAATGTTTATGCAAGAGCATGTGAAAACCTGAAGGAAAATGTAGATCTAAAAAAATCCTGTATCTAACAACTACTTCCCTCACCTCATCAAATGTAAAGGAATTTAAAATTTTTTAGTATTTTAGTGCACGTGGTTTTTAATTAAAAGACAAAGAACAAAAAAACTTCTATGAGTACTATAATTTTGAGTTGGATCAGTTCTTTTTCACTTCAGCATTTACTACTTCTGTTGGAGAACTTGATAGACCAGTGCTGATTTCAGGAGGAGTGGATCCATATCCTTTGTAGCTGTAGGTATATAAGTCTCTGGGCTCCTACATTTTTAAAAATAGCTTACTTACCAACTCTACTTACCTTACTACCAAACTGTTACAGCTCTAACAGTTCTGACTACAGAAATTCTTATATAGATGTAAATGAATAAGAAGGAAGGAGATGGTCTCTAAAAGCTTCATACATGGGAAAGAAATAAGAAATATTACTGGGTCATTCTTTGTCACATAGTTGCCAAAGCCAGCTACCACAAAGAGTTTATAATTTTTTCTGTTGCTACTTTTGCCTGCTGATAGGTTTAAGTGGAGCAATGAAGCCTCTGGAACACGAGATGCAGTTTCTGTGTCAGCTAATCTGGTGCTGACCCCAACTTTCTCGACTCTGTGGGAAGGTTCTCTTCCGCTTCAGCATCTTGTCAGCTGCTTTGAATGCACTTAATCCTACCCATATTTTGTGGTATGGGCCAGGCCAAAAATATGTTCTCATAATTCAGGCCAGGCAAATTAGAAAGGCTTTGCCTGCTAGGCACACTCATTATTTTATTGCCCAAATGTTTCACTGTGAAAGCAGTGTATTCTTCCTCCTCTGTGTCACAACAAAAATAGTCTAGAATCACCTGCTTTTCCATTGTCATCCCTTCCATGTGCAGTTCTCAATAATTTTGATGCTATGCAGGTCTCTTTATGCTCATCTGTTTTTCAGATTATTCTCCCCCCTCCATCAACTGACCCTCAGATTTAGAATCCTCCTTTGTTGCCACGTGGCATCCCTGTTGCCAGTGATCTCTCAGGGTCAGTCAAATATTGCTGTTCTTGTTACTGACAAACAGATAAAAGAATCTTGTGAGCGACCTCCTATAATAAACTGAAAAAGAACTTTCTATCTTGAGTAAGTTATGCCCTGTTTTTGAATTCTGTTCCTAAAGTCTTGCTTGTTGAGATCAATTTTCAATGGATTGATAGTAGGTTAATTTTATGTTTTCTGGATCTGTACTGCTTTCGGGCACAGGAGGTTGGAGAGTACTTGTTAGAGGACTAGCAGCAGTGCTAACCTCTTCTTTTTTGAGGTTTTCAGTCACACAGAGTGATTTAGTGCTTAAAAAAATATGCTCAAAATTTCAGAGATGTGATTTTTTGCTTATGCCAAGGAACTCTTCCCATCCTTTGGAGCAAAAAACCTGGTAATAAACTGGGATTTGGAGGTTAGAACTTTTTATATGTAAAAAGTTTTGTTTTTTATCCTAATGAATTGGACTAATACTTATCAATAAAGCAGATTCTATGCTGTTGGTGGGGACTGAGCTTTAGGCATAATTTTATGAGTTACTGTTTTTGGGAAATAAAACCACACACATTCGATCTTTTACATGAATGTCTCTGACTTAAAAAAACCCAACTTACTGCACTCAGATGGAGTAGAACACTCCTTTTCATCCACTTGTGTTCTTTTTGATTTATTTGAGTGAAGGTAGATGATGAGCTGCAGGATACAAAGACGATGCATGTATGCCAGAACCTCAGTCAGGATTATAGGTTAAAATTAAAATAAAAATTATAAGTACATACAGCTGTGGTTACATGAGAGTTTGCATGTTTTCTTTGCTGGTTTGTCATTATTTATTTATTTATTATGAGAAAGGTAGTATTGGTCTCCGAATGTTGAATCTTTTGCTGCATTTCTGATTTTGAAAACTTACGTTATGCTTCCTCCCCATACTGCTACTACTACCTCTCCTGCTACTATTGCTACTACTTCTATTAATAAATACAGTTGAGTAATGTTTAAGACATGCTAACTACAAGAAGGATACACAAGAGGGTTGTCTCTTGTTTTAGGGAACTTACCTTCAGACAAAGAGACAGACCAAGATGCACAGATGGAAACTGAATTCAGTAGTACAGGGTATGGAAGCTGAGTGTATTATCAGCAATATTGTTGCTGAGGTTTTTGAAGGCTTCCAGTGAAAGGAGAGGATGAAGGTAGAGTTGAAGAATAATGAAGTTGCTACCTAGTTATTTCTGGGGATTTCCTGCCTCAGAGAGACAACATTGCAGAAAGCACCATCATGGTTACTTAGGTGAATTAGGGGCTTATCTGGACTGCTTGATACACAAAACACAAGGGTCTGAAACATGGGCTACATATGCAAGTGAAAAATTAAGGAGCTTATTTTTTAAGTAGAAGAGCATGCTATATGACAAGTGGTAGCCTAATTCCAGTGAAGGAAGGGCATGTGTCCAGTGAGTCATGGATGAATTCTCAGTCTCTAAGGCCAGGCAGCTCTTGGGCACTGCCTTTCTGGGCTGATGGTCTGGAGAGGTGGGGCTGGGTCTCACAGACATCCAGCGTCTGAATCCACTCCTCCACTCCTGCTTTATCTCCATAAGGTGGAGTGACTGTTGAAATATGACTTTGCATGTTTGTTAATCATCACCTGGTTCATTATGAAACCATTTCTAACGTTTTAGTAGCCCTGTCTGAGATACTGTCTCCCATCCCTGACACATTGCCAAGACCACACCATTTGTATCCAGCCTCGAATTAGCTGTTGTTTTGTACAATGCCATATTGCAGATGACCCTAAAGTTGTGGTTGCAAATCCACATTCTGGAATTGTAGGGTGATGCTTATGTGCCCATTTATAGATGCTGCTGATACTCTGAAATGTTAAGGTATTGGGATTCTGCTTACCGAACATAGAAACTGAGGAGGCTTTGAGTGACTATGAGCAGGATCTACAACTCACCAGAGCAACTTTTAATGAAAGTGGAGGCAGGCTGTTGGCAAGGTGTCAAACAGGAATGGCTGAAACTTACCTGACAGGTTCTATGCAAAATTGAAGAGATTTAAATAATTTTTTCAATAGTCAATTTATCTTGTGTGCTGAGTATTCACTGCAGCCTCTCCATTCATTCCTCTGCCAGATTTATTGTGCTGCAACTCTTTTACTCACCACGTTTGCTACCTTTCAAATCAAGACTTTCATCCTGCTTGCCTCCTCTTCCTCACCCTTCTGCACGAGGCTTCCCCTGCCCCGGACATGCCCTGCAAAGAATTGGTGGCAAGAGTCCTATGTGTTGAATTAGAATGGTGATAATGCAAGACTGAGTGATTCAGCCCCTTTGTTGTCCTTTTCACTTCAGTTATGAATTTTAAATAATATTTATTCCCTGAAATTATGTCAATGTTTTACCGACATGTAGCTTACCATTGGGTTTATTTGTTGTATTTTTAAAACCTAATGCCTGCTATCTTATTCATTGTTTCATAGATGTGTAAAGGGCTCTGAAAGCAGCTACATGGTGGAATTTAGCAGTGCATGATACATTTTATTAGGATTAAGAGCTTGTAAATTAATATAGAATTTCTGAGAGCTTCAGAATATACCTGCCTGAAAAAATAGCAGTAGTGACTTGATATGATATTTGTATGTTTGCTTTTAGTTTGCAGAATGTCTGAGAGACAAGCTTCCTGCTAGCCAATTTATTTTTCAGATAACAGGGACTGTCAAGAAGTACATTCAGAAGGAAAACACAGTAATTAATTTGTCACTGAAACCTGAGGGGTCCTCTTCCTCATATAGGTGATAATGAAGGTTTTGCATGTAATTAGCAGGAATAATTAGCACATTTCTGGTAACAAATAGACTGAGTGGTTCTCTGCAAATAAATTAATTGTTGTGCTAACACAGGCAATTGTCTCTTTATTGTCTGACAATGCCCCTTGTTTGCACTAAAGCTTATTTCCGACCTTAGCAGCTTTTCACAAATAGGAAAGAGAATCTATAAAATTGTACCTCATCCATCTGCTTTTAAGAAACTTCAGGACCACCAAGGGACTTGTTTGTTGAGACTTGTTAAACAATTTATAATCGTGAATGTGTGTTTCACTATATTAACAAATGGATTGTTCAAATCTACTTAGTGGGTAAGCCAGAAAACCCACACTAATCAATCAAATGCTTCTCTGGGCATCCAGGAGAAGAAATATCTCTGAAAAATAATATAGCAGTAAATTCACAGTGAAGATGAACAAATCCCAGAATTCCACGCAAAATCACACAATGAAGCAGTACTGGTTTTATGTGGTAGATGTTCCTCATAATGCAAAATCACACTGTGATGTGTGTACCCTTTGCTTCACTGCTGTAAAAGGCAAAGGTGTCACGGGTCTGCTAAAATATATCCTATGAGCAGCCTTAGTTTAGGCAAAGCTTATTTTGCCTATATTCTGTCTTCATTTGCACTTTTCAGAAGATCTAAAAAGCTACAATTGAGCTAGGCTTTCTACTTCATGTGTTTTGTTTCATTCTTTGTCTTTCCCTTTTCTTTTTCCCCTGTGTTTCCTCTGCTTAGGCTCAACTGTCATCTCAGCAATAAACTTACATTACCTTCTGGGTCTTCATAAATACCGTTGGTTGTGGTGAAGTCTGCAGATAGATTTCATCCTCCCATGTGCCTATGGAGGGGATAGAAGAGGAAAGGGAGAAAATTTAGTTTGAAGAAGAGGTGCTGCATGTGTAGGGTTGGGTAAAATAACAAATTTTGTTCAGGGGAAGTACTGCTGCTTCTATTTTTTGCTAGAGTAGTAATTCTCCAGTCTCCTCTGGAATGGAAACAATGAGAATATAACTGATAGGTGTCCCTTTTTTCTTGAGGGTAGGGTTACTCTGCTTTGCCAAAATAACAATTTGTTATTTCCAAATGAGTATTTATGTTGATGTGTGTTTTGATTTTTATATTTTAATTTTTTTCCTTGCTTTGCTCTAGTAGCCATAGAACTGTGCAGTACAGACAGTTAAATCTTGAAACATAATGCCAACAATTATTGGAATTAATGTATCAAACTGTGGCAGAAACCAGTCCTGCATTTTTCAGTGAGAAGCGTTGTTTAACAGCAATGGTTTCCTAAAAAAAAAAAAAAAAAAAAAAAAAGAGGCAGTCTTCTGTCTCCTAAACTGGTGTTTTCTGGCATTATACATCAGTGGAAATTTAACCATTGGATCTACACTTCCCCTTTTCTTGCCTTGTTGGAGAAATGCTACTCATGGTAGCTGTTTCATGTTCTTGTCATTGTTGGCTAATAATGGGACAAGAATATGGAAACCACCATCAAAAAACCCTCACAGCCAAACAGTGCTTTTGCAAGTGTCTGTACTGTTGTGAAATTTAAGACTTGTCCAAACATGTGGCTGGTTGACTTCAATCCCTTCTCACCAGTGTGTTGCATGTCAGCCAGACAACTTCTGTTGTGCATCATGTCAGGTGTTGAGTTGTTGGCTATGCTAAGTGAAACTCTATGAGTATAACAATAATATCTACTAAAAACACCTAAAAACTTGCATCCATCAGGTCTTCCCAGGGATATCCTGCAAAAAACTTTTGGGCTTCCTCTACTGTTTGCTTTTGTGACCACCACTGGTCATCGTGCCAAGGTAACTTCTGTTTAGAAATGATCCTGTGGAGAGGGGTGTAAGCCTTGGATGTTGTGCAATCAAGCCTTGGATATTGTGCAATCAAGCCTTTTACTTTTTGCAGGAAATTTCTCAGTCCTGAACTAAGATTTGAACTTTATTGTCCACATAGGAGAAGACTTACTAACAATGTTAGTATTAATTGATGGTTTGTGTGGAACTGGAGAGACAAATGGTTGATGAAAACTGGCTCAGCCAGCATAGAATAGGGAAGAGGAATTCTGAATGGGCTGACTCAATATTCAGAGCAGGACTTCTGAGTTTTTTGGAAAATGTGGCTTCCCTGAGGTGTAGAGGAGTCTGCCATTCAACTTCGTAACCTCTTTCTGTCTGGTGGATCTTTAGGATGCCACTGTTCTGTTGCTTTATCTGGAGTGAATTTTCTACTCTATTTTTCTTCTCTGTACATATCCAAGTGAACTTTCACTTGTTGTGTTGTACTTGGTGTTGGCTGCTTTCTGCCTTTCTTTAGCAACTCTCATAAACCCCCTAGCTGACCAAGATGGTGGCCCTGCATGAATTAAATAATAGAAATCTTGAAGGAAAACCAGTTTTATGATAGCAGCAGAGGCAGAAAAGCATTCCAATTTTTCTGATTCGGTGTTCCATCAGTGTCTCCATTGTTGAGCCAACATGGGGCTTATGAGGTAATTTGGCCAAGTCATACAACATTCTTCTCAAAGAAGAGCAATATTTTATGATACTTTAAAAATATTGTTCCTTTTTTGTTACTGCAAAATTCTGTTTCTCCTGTACGATGCTGATTGTCAACAGCTAGAAAAGTGAATTTAAGTGAAGGATTATTCATATCACATGGAGGTGGCAATAGAAGCCCTGGTACAACCTGGCAGAATAGCTGACACAATCTGTGACCCACTCCGTGCTCCCTGTGCTCTCCTAGGGCCCCTCAGCTCTGGATGCCAATGCACAGCCTGTCCCAAGTGCCTGCAGCTCCTCCTTGCTGCACTCCTAGGGCAGCCCTGCCCATGTGTGGGGTGCACAATAAACCCCAGGGTGGGGTGGGTGAGGCCAGCTGTGTGATTCAGAGATGAGCCAAGGTGTACCCCTGGCCGTGGGGCTGTCCCTGTGGGGTGCAAGGTCACATGCTGGCAGCACACTTGGTTCCAGTCAGCTCAAGGCCTCGGTGTGTGTTCAGCCACAGGGCTGGGCATCACCAGACAATGTGTTAAGTGACTGTGTAATTTGTACTGGTGACAAATGTTGACAGAAGAAAGATAAAATCTAGGATTAATATTGTTCTCATTAAAATGTTTCCTTTGGTGCTAATTCTGCCTGCTGAGATATGCTACTCATATTTGAACTGCTGCTGTACACAGAATTTGGTCAGATGAACCAAGTTTAATTCCTCGGCTTTTGAGTAAAGCATGTGTTTTCTTTTTAAATAAAGTCAAGATTTTTTAATTCTGTTGTTTTATAAATTCTTATATGTGATGACAGCCTTGTGGTGGAGAAATAAATGTCTTCTCCCTTTACTTGTGTTCCATTTGTAACAATGAGCTAAATTCATGTTCTTTGTATTTCGCTCTATGAAACCACTTGCAAAACTGTTATCCAAAACAAATTAAAGTGTCAGTTTGCTGATCCTGCATCTCAGTGCTTTATTTGTATTTTTCCAAATATGAAATAAATCAGGGTGTGACAGATCTTAGCGAATTTCTGCAGTGACTTTATAACAACTGAATAGCATCAGAACTTCTGGGAATCACTCATAACATGATGGTACATGATGCAGACACAAGATTTTGTAATGTTTGCCCCAATCATGTTCTAGAAAGTTTTCTAATATAGTCCCAAATCCAGTATAGAAGGAGGCAACTTAAGCAAACAAGTAGTTTAACTTTCCATGCTCCTTTTCTCTGAAGGCTCAAAAGTACTGATAACTTTCAAAGGAACAACTTTCTGGAATTTGCTTTTAAACATTGCTGGTAGCCTGACTTTACATAGTAGGATTAACTGAGGGCATTTACAAGAGCTGGAAAAGGTTTTGTTTGGCTGTTGTTTAGATTTTTTATTTTTCTCTTGATTTAGTTTTAATCTTATCTCTTCTGGGCACCAAGCAGAGCTGAAAAGTGAGTGACTTTTAATCTAAATTGAAGTGATAGCAACTGATCAGGTTTTCATCATCTGTCTTTGCTGTCATTGGTGCTTCCTTTGTGATCTGCAGTTGACTGAGAGAAATGAAAACTTAATTGAATTCTTTAGTTCTCTAGCTGTTTATTTATGGATAGGTACGTTGAAGCACAATAATGTAGGACAGAATTCTCTTTCTTGCTATGAATATAAAGGTTTTACTGATTTCATTAAAAGCAGGGACACATTTGACTTTCAGGAAAAAGCAGGATGAAATCTAGCTTTGTGTCATGAATTGGGAGTTGGTCATGGCTGATGATAGAACAGAGAGCTGGTCACTTTGGTGAGGTTTCAGGTAATGCTTATCTCCCACATTTTCATTTTGTTACTGACAAAAGGACTGAAAAGGTTTTTAGAAAATGCATTTTACAAAAATATGCTGGTACCACTACCTTTATGGAATTTGAGAAATACCTGGTAGAGTCTTCAAAAAATATCCCAACCCTTTGTTTTTCCTTCTGCTTTAGTTTCCCTCATTAAAAAATGACATTGATTTGGATATTTTACTTTATGGATTTTGCACCATTAGAACAGTAGCATTACTGTGCATTAAGTAGTCAAGAAGAAAAGCAAAATTCAGCCTTTTCAAAGGAAAACCAGCCTCACAAGTGTTTGTGAGTAATAAAAAGCATATAATTACCAGAAATGCTTCATTTATTTCAGATGCCAGATGCATTAGCTTAAACTTGGAAAAGCAGATATTTTGTGTTATGCCACATGGTCACTGTAAGACTTTTCAGAGGTATTTTTCAAGGTAGATATATAGTCAGTACCAAGTCTTGTAATCATTGTGAATTGATTCCACCAACACATGGGGAATTCTAGTCCAAGTTAAATATTAATAGAGTTTCCTGCTTGCAAACTCTTTGCTGCTTTCCAGCTTAGCAAATAAGCTCCTTGCCCAAGGAGTTGGTCAAATGATGGAGGAAAAAGCCTAAATCACCAAAACAATACCTTAGTTCATTTGATTTTCTTTAGAACGGACCAGGGCATAATTTTAACCTTTTTTCATTGAGTAATTTTATTTCAAATGTCATGACACTGAAACAAATTCAGGGATTTGAGGGGTATATATTATATTTATTGTGATAAATGTCCTTGAATTCTTCTTGCTAATTCTCCATACGTTTGCAGAGCTGACCTAAGCATTAGAGCAAACATTGACAGCTCATGTTATTAGGAAGCACAGAAGAAAGAATTAGCAAAGACTGTTGTGTACAGTAAAGGTAAAGCCTTTTATTTTATTTTTTTGATCCCACGTGTTGGTGGCTTTTCTCCTGTATTGGAAGGCAAAAAAAATGTTGTCTCAGAGCAACAGCCTTTTTTTGTTTGGATCTTTACTCGCTGCTCCATCTTAATGATGCTTGCTGAAGTTCAGCAACAGAGCACCTTGCAACATTTATTCTCTCACAATCTGCAGATTGCAAATAGCAGCTGGGTCTTTGTTGGGCATTTTTACCACCCCAGAGGGGTAAAAATAGTTTCTACAAGCATTGGAATTCAAACATTCCTAACACTAATCCAATGTTTCTAGCAGTCTAGTAAACAATTCTTATTAAAACTGTGGGTAATACTGGAATTTATTTCATCATAGGAAGACAGGTTCTTGAGGCAGTAGCTTCTTCTGTCCCCTGAGAGTATTATTAATTTAAATCACTTGTCAGTGGTAGCCCCTCGTTTAATCTGAATGAATGGTCTTGGTGTGAAAGTTGCTGTGAATGGCACTGTCCCTTTCTTGTCTGAGGAGTGTTTATTGCTTTGATAGTAGAAAATGAAATCATGTGCAGTGGGCTAATAAAGTGCTGTAGATGTCACTGCATGCTGAATCTAAAGATATGAAAATATATTTGGTGGCAAGGTGGCAAGGTTTAAGGGTGGCTCCTGTGAGAAGCCACCAGAAGCTTCCCCTATGCCTGACAGAGCCAAAGCAGAATCGGTGCCAGCTGGCCATGGCTGAGCCCAGCAGCAGCAGTGGTGGCTCCTCTGAGCTAACCCACTGAAGAAGGGAGAAAATTCACTGTTCAAGAGAAAGCTGTGGCTGAGACAGAATACATGAGTGAGAGAGCTCTGCAGACACCTAGGCCAATGCAGAAGGAGGGAGAGGAGGTGCTGCAGGCATAGAGATTCCCCAGGCTGTGGTGAGGCAGCTGTGCCCCTGCAGCCCATGGAGGTCCATGGAGGAGCAGAGATCCACCTGCAGCCCATGGAGGTCCATGGAGGACCTAAGATCCACCTGCAGCCCATGGAGGTCCATGGAGGAGCAGAGATCCACCTGCAGCCCATGGAGGTCCATGGAGGAGCAGAGATCCACCTGCAGCCCATGGAGGTCCATGGAGGAGCAGAGATCCACCTGCAGCCCATGGAGGTCCATGGAGGAGCAGAGATCCACCTGCAGCCCATGGAGGTCCATGGAGGAGCAGAGATCCACCTGCAGCCCATGGAGGTCCATGGAGGAGCAGAGATCCACCTGCAGCCCATGGAGGTCCATGGAGGAGCAGAGATCCACCTGCAGCCCATGGAGGTCCATGGAGGAGCAGAGATCCACCTGCAGCCCATGGAGGTCCATGGAGGAGCAGAGATCCACCTGCAGCCCATGGAGGTCCATGGAGGAGCAGAGATCCACCTGCAGCCCATGGAGGTCCATGGAGGAGCAGAGATCCACCTGCAGCCCATGGAGGTCCATGGAGGAGCAGAGATCCACCTGCAGCCCATGGAGGTCCATGGAGGAGCAGAGATCCACCTGCAGCCCATGGAGGTCCATGGAGGAGCAGAGATCCACCTGCAGCCCATGGAGGTCCATGGAGGAGCAGAGATCCACCTGCAGCCCATGGAGGTCCATGGAGGAGCTGAGATCCACCTGCAGCCCATGGGACCCCACGCTGGAGCAAGGGAGGCTGTGACCCTATGGAAAGTCCATGCTGGAGCAGATTCCTGCCAGAACCTGTGGACCCATGGAGAAACAGGATCCCACACTGGAGGAGGTTTGCTGGCAGGACTTTTTTCTGCAGGACTGTCTCCTGTGGGAGACATGAGAACAGGAGAAGACTGCAAGGGGTCGTTTCCCTGGGGAGGAAGAAGGAACAGAGACAGCATATGATGGACTGACCACAGCTCTGTGAAAATGAGCTTGAGAAAAAGGGAGAGGTGAGGGACAAGTTGTTTTAAGATTTGTTTTTAATTCTCATTCTCCTACTCTGATTTGATTGGTAATAATTTTTTTCCTCAAGCTGAGTTATTTTGCCCATGACAGCCATTGATGAGTGGTCTCTCCCTGTCCTTGTCTTGAGCCTTTTGTTATATTTTCTTTCCCCCGTCCAGCTAATGAGAGCAATGATGGAGCAGCTTTGGTGGGCATGCAGCCAGGACCAACCCACCACAAACTGATACCAAAACAGATGTGGTAATGTCTGTGAGCATTCCAAGGGATACCTGTGGAATATTGTCTTCAATTATTTCTACTGCTTAACAAGAAAACAATAATAATGACAAACCTTAAATGTCATCAGGAGAGACAAAACCCTTATTATAAGAATAATCAAATTTGTCCTGTCTAATTTTAAATTCATTGTCAAGTAGAGGGTTCAGCCACTGACTCTGATTTTTACATAGATGATGAATGAAGTGAGGACTTGACTAGAAAAGAACTAACACTGGCTTGCTTTCAGAAATAAAGTGGAAGAACACAACTTCACAGCAAAAATGTTCCATGTGCTCAAAATATTAAGCACCAACCTAAGGTAGCCTAGGTTTTTCATGGCTGCTTAGAAACAGTTTCAGTTGCAGCAAAAATGGATCCCAAACTTAGATTTTATTTTTTGACTCCTCAGAATAGAGGATATTTGCCGAATTTCTAACTTTATGATAAAGTCAACTCAGTCATCATAGGAGTAACTATGCAATAGAAAGGGCTGCCAAGGGCTGTTTTGTAACCAGTATCACTGGAATATGCAAGACTCAACAAGATACTTATCTGTCAGGGATGCTGTAGGATTAGTGAAATTATGCTGCAGGAGGCTTGGATTTAGGTAGTCCTTGAAATCCTGTTGATAGAAACCTTTCCTAACCCAAATGACTCTAGGAACACATTGCAAGAGCTGCTATGTAGTGGGATTAGCATTAAAAAGAAAATGTATATATTTTTCAAAATATTCCTAATATTTTTATCTTTTATTCTTTCTTGCAGAAGAGGCTAATTTCTGCCAGCATGGATGTATCTTGCATAAAAAGAGCAGAATAATTATACCTGTGTACAGAGTTTTATTGTGGTTAACCTTTCCTAATGAGCATAGGTATTTTCATGTAGCAGCAACTCTCCATAACCACGTTTCCTTAAGGAGAATAGGTGATCTGGAAGCCTTTTTTGCACCAAAGCAGAAGAGTGCGCCTTCACATGAAGGATGGCCTGGCATTTACTGGGAAATATAATTTTCACAAAAACTTCTGTCCCTGAAACAAATACTCTAGGTAGGAAGTTCCTTGCTGTATTGGACTCCCTGTGTTCCAAGGGTTTTTCCTGTCACAGCCATGGTTAGCATTCCTGTGGGTCTGGTTGTTGCTTCTGGGCAGTGGATGTGTGGCTGTCCTTTATCCAGGGCGTTGGATTCCTTGAGGCAGTGCACTTCATTAACCCAGCAGAGAACATGGTCCAAGGAGAATTTAGTTTCTGGGGCAGCAAGACAAACTTCCCAACCTAATAAATTGGTGAAATTTTGAGTCTTAAAATCATTCTAGAATCATGGAATAATTTAGGTTAGAAGGGACAAACCCCTGCTGAAAGCAGGGTGAATATCACAGTTACACCTTGCAGTGAAGAATGAAAGAACACCAGAGTAGTTCATAGCTGATATGGCAGAGGAAACTTATGACCAATCCAAAATTACCAGTGAGTTCTAAAAAGGTAAAATGTTTTTTGTGCATGCTGAAGTGATGGATGCTCCTCAAATGTACTGAACACTGCTCATGTCATCCATTTTTACTGTGCTCACATACACTAATAATGCGTAATTTTTCCACTTTTATCTGGAAATTCATTCTTCTGTTCACAACGCTGTATTTTCCTTACCTTTCCAGTTTTTTAAAAATCAGTTTTTGTCTGACTTTCTTTGTTCACAATCTGTTGATAGATCATCTGTAACAGTACTTCCAGTTCTGCCTTTTTTTCAGAGGTCTCGTGTAGATTTCAAAAGTGTCAAGGAACCTCCTCCCATGACCACATGCTCTTTCTCATTCTTGAATGAGCCTGTCCATATGAGTTTTGGAGTGGGCTGTCAAATAGAGGTTGAATTATATGTGGAGCAACTGCTCTTTCTGTTGAAGGGAGAATATCTCATGGAGGATAGATAACTTTGAGATTGTCTCAAGTAATTAAAGTTACTAATTTGTACTTTTTTTCCCCTGTTCTTAATGAATCTAGACTTTTATGAGATTGATATGACCAGAATTTATTTCATATAACTTTATAAATTTTGCCAGAGCGTACCAGGTGAGAGTGTAGGTAACTCCTAATGACAGATGAGCTCCTGCAGAGGGTGAGCCAGCAGACCAAAGCTGATAGCTGGCAATACAGGATTTCTGTTACAAACCATCTCTAAGTCACCCTGATCTAGGAAAACATCTTGACTTGTCTTGAGCCTAGACATTGAGCTAGTCAAGAGCAGCTATTCCAGAATTCTTTCTGAATGATTTTGTGTGCCTATATATTTATTCCAGTTGTATCTCCCTATACTCTTGGTTATTCCTAGTTGTTTGTAATAGACACTGAAACTTTATGTTCTTTTCATCCCAGCTGAATCATAAATAGGCTCTAAGGAAGTCAATAATGTTAATGTTAAGCTTTTCCTGAAGTTACACTGCTTGTAATGTAGGAAAAGGTGTTAGGAAAAATGCTGTAGCTTGGGTTTGTCACAGCTAATTCTAGCACTAGACTGAGGTATTGCTGATAAGAATATTCTCTTTACTCCTCCCACTGCAATTAGACACCTGTGGATCAGGATTACACAGAAAACCAGCCAGCATGTCTAAGGTATGTCTATGACTCTCTGTGATAGCAGAAAGCTCCTGAGATGAGAGACTACTGGGGAATGAATCAGGACCAGGGTCACCGAGACCTCTACCTGCACAGAAGGTGGTATTCAGACTTACGTTCTGATTGATATATTTTTTAGCCTCTAGGACACTGCAAAATTACCCAGGTCTTCTGGAAAAATATTATTGTGTAGTTTGAATATCACCAAAGCTGTGATTTCTGCCCTGCTTTCAATTTTATTGTAGTGTGGACTCCAAAATTCCAAGAATTTTCAGCTCCAGCTAAACTTTTAGCTAGTATGTGGTATCTCAAATGGGACGAGTGTATGTAAGGAGAATGAAGGTACATGTGAAGGAAAGTTCTTACAGATAAAGAAATGCAGAACCTAAGACAGACAAGAGGAAGCCAAAAGAGCTGATTCATGACAGTAAAGAAGCAAAAGACAAAGGCAGTGCCCTGAAGTTGGTAGCAGTTTTACACAGATATGCTGAATAATGAGTTGTGGTGTCTCAGTAAGCTCATGAAACTTCTGTTTCTGCTATAGGTGTGAAGGAAGTTGAGGCAATGATGTCTTGATTCCATACCTAAATCTGATAGGATTTACAAGCTGAAGGCCTAATTCAAACACAATGGTCTAACTTGGTGTGAAGTGTGAGTGACTGTCACCTGGGGACTGCATGGTGTAAGGTGGCAGTGCATCTTCTGAGGAAATCTATTGTCCTTTTGTAGAAAACGTTTTTTTTTCTCTGTGAGGCTATACATCAAAGTGAAATATTTCAAAGACAATCCCTCTGAAAGCTCCCTATCTCCCCAGGTAATAGGGACATGGCTTTCAGCAGCACCACCAATACAATTAAAAGCCCCAGTTATAATTCAATGACCTGTTTTTGTATTTTCATCTTTGAGAGTCAAGGAGTGAGCATCTTCATTAGAAAAACTGTGAATCTCATCTAAATGATCTACTGACCTTCTACAACCAGTCCAGAAGGTGATAGCCATTCATTTCTGCTCACAAAAGGGAGGAGGTGGGTGTGAACCAGAAGCATGTTAGGAACGTGAACTTTCCTAGAGTGTTTCCTACATTTATAAGAACCATTTTTAAGCAATTTCAGACAGTCCCATTTGCAGCTGATGCAGCTGACTGTGGTTAATTTACAGAAAGTAAATTATTAAATTAGTCAAGTAAATTAATCAGAGTAAATTTACCCACCCTATCTGCACTTGCTCCAGCGTTCTCTCAGGTGGAAAACTTTCCTGTTGCATCAAACTTTATCACTTACCCATGTGACATTTCCTTTACTTACATAGAACCAACAATGTCACACATTTCTGATAAAATCCTATTGAAATTAGTAGTGAAATTCCTCTAGATGTCCATGAGGATTTCTCTCTTACAAAAGAGCCTTTCAGAGAACAGCAAAATATGTTTAAATTTCTGCTTTGTGTTAGATGAAGTAAAAACTGTGATCATACCTATTTAGATCATGTTCTCCTTTAACATGTTTTCCTCTTATTTTACCTGTATTTAATTAAGGAGTGACCATTTCTGCTTGCATCATTCTACATGTGGAACTTAAAATTCCAATATCCCCTTGAGTTTATATTTCTATCAAAATAGAAATATTTTTTCTAATTTTAAACATTTCCTAATCTCTGATGGTGATGACAATAAATGGATTTAATGTTTTAATTCTCTCTGTAAATTGTTAATCAAACTATGAAGAATAGCTATCTGATCTAAATCCCATGCAAAACAATTCTTTCCATATTATGATGAATGGATGTTTTAAATTCTCATTTTCTTCTTTCTATCTATAAATCTATAACTTAGTCTTATGACTTTCTTTATCCAGTCTCAAAATTTTCCTTATTTAAAAATTATTATTTTAAAATTTCCTTATTTAATACCATCTGCACTATCCATCATGTGAAAAATTGTCAAAGGCTTTCAGAGAATCAAGATTGTGGCTGCTACTGTAGTTCTTCATGTCAATGGCTATTTCCCCAAGAACCTTGAGGTTAACAGAATGTTTTGATGTATTTTGGTTCATAAATCCAGTCTGATCTGATTTTATATAATTTTCTGCAATTAATACATCTTTTATATCTTTAATACTTCTGCTACTGGCTTTTTAAATCATTTTAAGTGGTCCTGATGCCAAGTTAATGCCACTGGAATGGAAGAGTTCACCTATTTGAGATCATAGAATATCCTGAGTTATAGAGAATGCAGGAGGATCTTCAAAGTCCAGCTCCCAGCCCTGCACAGAACCAAATCCCTGTGTGTTCTGGAGGACATTGGTTTTGCCACTGTTTAGCTTCAGAGCACAGGTATATTCAGATTCTGTGAACCAGTATGCTTGGTAACATTTTATCTTGGATTAAACACAATTTGGTTTTCTGTTTAAATAAACTTTTTAAAGTTTTAAGGTTTTTTTAGCCTGATATGTTCTTGCAGGGTTTATTAATGTGCACTGTAACATATATAAAAATCTATAAGACCTACATAAAGAAAAGTAAGGAAAAATGCCAGTAGAAAACATTAAAATTGCTTAGAACTGGAGAGCAAGAGGAAATCACAAAGGCCTTAGCAGCTAAGAAATGGAGTGCTAGATATAGTAAATGCAGAGGATGAATTAGAATTGTGGACAAAAGTAAGGGTAACTGTTACTGCCGTGTTTGTATGGATGCTTTTTCTTTCTCAAAAATTTTAGATGCATGGGTACTTTTTTTTTTGGTAGCTTTTTCATAATCCAGCCATTCAACAGCCTCGAGAGTCAAGACATCTGCCTTGGAGATGTACTCATGTTTTGATGAACCTTAAAGCATCATAGAGTTTTGACATAATGTTGAAATGAAATCTTTGATGTTTGACAGCTGCTGGCTGCATGGAATGCTCTTTTTCTTTTTCCCCTTTTAGTGTGATGTTTACTACACATTACAAGAATGTGCGTCATTTTGAAGAACAGTTTTAATTCCCTTTATCCAGAAAGCTTTCTGTAAAAGTGATAAATTCATAGGAATGTCGTTTTGGTGAAGAATGCTGGCAATTTTAACAGCTGTAAATGTGTGTGTAAAAGCAGAGACTTGGGCTAAAAGACTGTGTGAAGCTTTGCACATGGTAGCAGAGAGAGGCCATCAGATGAAGTGCTGGAACTGACAGCATCATCTTGGTACCCCTGACCAGTGCTCGCTGCTAACCAGAGAGGAGCTGCAGGTGGGAGGCTGTCAGCTTCATAGAAACAAAAGATGTCCCACAAAAGTAGTTGCAAATGCTGTTACAGTGCTGCTAATGTGGTCTATAAAGCCAGATGGGAGGGCTCATGAGGCTCAGGCAGGGCAGGAGCACTCCCATTGCTGCAGAATTCCTGTGGCCATGGGGGCCTGGGGAGAGGACAATGGTCCTGTAGAGTAGAAGTGAACCACTCCTGTTGGCAGCAACAGCTGCCTTCTGCAATCTGCAGTGATCTCTGATCCAGTTGTGACTGATAGCTCACACTGATGCTATGACAGCCCTTAGGGCAATTTCTGTGCAGCATTTTATTTTGTGTTTATTAAAGGTGGCATCTTTCCAGGTGCTCTTCACCAGCAATAATAATTTTTCATTCATTCTAAATGAAAAGAATGGTGACCCCTGTCTTTATGCAGCCATGGTAGAAACAATAAGAAGCCAATGCCCAAGACTGTGGAAAAGCCAAAACTGAACAAAAACAAATAAGAAAAGAAATTCAGAGGGAATGCTTTCAACTGCTTTGCAGGTTTCTCTGTATGAGGGACATCAGTGAACAAAAAGGTAAAGAATTAAGAGAAGTAAACATAGCAACAGAGACTGGGAAGGTGTTCACAGAGCTTAGGTCTACAGTGCTTAATGGAAGGGCAGATGCAGATTTCAAAGTAATTATATTCACCTTTGGTATTGATTTTTTCCCCCTTTCTGTTCAATAAAACAGGACATATACATTCTTTTATTTCCAAATAGGAGCAAGAGAGCAAGGCCAAAACTACGGGCAAACTCTCAGAGAAATGGAAACTAATTTTCGTTAATTTTATCAAGGCTCAGTACCTATGGAAAGTTTTCAAATGTTCACCGGCCTCATCACTACTTTTGGGAACACTCCTGTGAGCTGCTGAAAACTGTGTCCCTGAGCCAGCAGCAGAACAGCTTTTGTAAAGGCTTTTAAGTGTGCAAATGACCCCATGGTTTCCATGGGACAGTTTACACGTTTAAATTAAATGTGCTTCAGTGTTGCAGAGCCAGAATGCCTGACACTGTGCAGGACTGAGTTCTTGGAAATCTAATCAATTCATTTCAGTGCTAAAATGGAGACAAAGTTCCTTTGAAAGCCTGTCTGCTGAGTTAGGTGTCTAAATATTGAATGCTGAATTTTCCTGAAAACCCAGCCTTTACATATCAACAGCAGTAAGTTCTACTGATAACCAGTTTAACAATAACATGGGGCCAGTATTTTTAATCCAAGCCTATATACCACTACACTTCCAAAGGTGAAGGACTTAATATGAACTAAATAATATATGTGCTACTGTGGTTATTTATTTATTTTGTAGCTTAGATACACAACTTTATCTAAACATTGTAAATCTCATGTTTAATTAAATTTAAACACCACACATTTCTGAAAATGTAGTTGCCTGCTTTTGATTTTAAAGTTTTTCTAGTGTGTTCAAAATCAATTTGCAGTGATAGTCAAGGTGATACAGATTGTGTTCATGCACACAGACCTTGGATCTGGTGCTAAATCAGCATTAGTCCTTGCTCTGCTTGTGTTTAGGAAACACTGTTCTGTTAACTGCTATTTTATGGATGTGGCTGAGGCTGTTTTTATCTATGCAAGGTTTATTGGTTTATTGGTTGTGTTATACTTGCAAATTTCCATAATTAAGGCTGCAAATTCCATAATTACAGCTTTAAATGAGAACAATTTTTGCCAGAGCTTATTTTGAGTGTTGTTTACAAAAATGGGGTTTTGTTGGTGGTCGTGGGGGTGATGACATAACTTCAGTTATGTCAGGATTTCTACTTGTCTAGCAGAATTCTTTCTTTCTTTTAACACTGTGGCAGTGAAAGTTTCAGTTTTGGGCAAGTTTTCTGATTTGTTTAGTTTTTTTGAGATTCTAGCTGCTACCTTGTAAAATTACCACCCTTTGTGGACTTGGAAACAGAATATGAAACTGCATTTTACTTGACTATCCTTAGTATATACTTAAAATATAAGCAAGATGGAATAACTTTATGGCTCTTTTGTATAAAAAATAGGGAAATCTTAATATCATGCAGTAAAATCATGATTATAAGCAGTTTAGGCAATTCCTGTTTTTTCCTACATAAAAATATTACCTCATAGTATGAAAGATATTTATGAGCCTTATTAATCAGCAACCTATGATTTGTGGTTTATGACACTCACAGAGGTTGACTCAGTGGCATAGGAATTTCTCTAATGCATCGGAAGCAGTTCAGGCTTGCATTTCTGCCACTAACAAATACCATCTTTGGTATTTTCTGGAAAGTTTTCCTCTATTGGTGATAGTCAAAAGTCGAAAAAAGTAGAAGTGGTGTCTGGATAAGTCCTCAACATGGCACAGAATGTATTTCGAGGTGTTACTACTTTTCAGGGTGAAGAGATCAGGAGAAATTAAAAATTTGCATCCTGTGGAAGGGAAAAAACCCTATACTGCAGTAATATTTAAATTCAAAAAAGGAAAACATGTGAAAAAGGGAAAGCTTCTTGAAAAATAGCAGCCAGCAGGGTAAAATGATTAAAGACCCTACGTTAGAGGCTTGGAGTACACAGTGTGCCACCTATCAAATTAAAACTTTAAAAAAGAACCTTTTCCTAAACCTGGCTTGGCCAGCAGTACAAGAAGAAGTGCACTGCTCAGAAGTGCAAATGACAGATGAGCAGGATGAGATGAATTGTGTCCCAGGATTCATGGTGCTATTGTCAGAGTTCTAGAACTTGAATATGGAATTTTAAAATTATTAGCTGCAGTGTGGAATTTATGTTCTAATCAGCCTGAGGCTGACAAATGAGTCTGATATTCCTATTTTTAAATATATTTTCCTGAAAAAAAGGTAATTAAAAACTTGCCTGGTGATTCAGTCTAGCAAACCATACATATCTCAAACACTACACACATATGCACCATTGATTCTGTCTTTAAATAGTGTCCATGTAAATTTAATCTAAAAAGTCTGAAGCCCTGCAGTATTGGTGAATAAACACCCAGCAGTAATAATATGTTTGCTATATGAGTGCCAGTGTTAACTTAATTCCAGTTCAGGAGATCAAGAATCACAGACACCTTCTTCCCAGTTAATTGCTATGTTTAATTTGTTTGCTCAAGTAACACAATACTTTAGATTATAATAGAGACCAAGAGGTCTCAAAACACTTATTCCCCTGAGCAAGCCAAGAAATGCAGAAGAGGCCCAAACATGTTGAATATCCATCATAAAGAACAGCTAGTTTTTTTTGCAATTTTTGATAACAATTTGCTGACATGAAAATTGACTATTATGTAGTTCTTTTGAAATGATGCTGTACTATGAATTTTTTAGTTTGCATGAAGGAAATATCTAATGATACCAGGCTGCTTATTTTGGACAATGTAAAATGACCTTATATAAGCATCTTAAATGAAATGCTGGCTGAATAATCGTGAGATTAATTGCAATTCTGAATAATTTTCTACTGTGCCTGCCGCTTGGTAGCTAGCAGCCAGGGCAGAAAAAGTGTTCATTGGTGACTGGTTTTGTGGTGCATAAAGTGCATCCTCTGGTTATTATCAAAGTAAACTTTCCAACTGGGAACTCTTCATCTTTTGAAAGTAATTTTAGTGGGTAAACTCTTAAGTCCACCTCATCTTAATGGTATTATAAAATCTCAGGGTACTGGAACTGTTGAAATTGAACCTGTCTAATATTAAGGACTTCTGTTTAGTGTAAAGTAAACAAGTGTTAGCTCTTTTCCTTTCTGCTTCCACCTGCCTGGGTCAAAGCTTTTCATGTATATGAGCTGTCTGATTTTTTTCTTCCTAAACCGAAAAATCTGTAACTGCATAAAACCAGCATGACTTTAAGTTTCACTGTCCCTGAGGCTCTTCAGTATCAGTTATCTAATCCTTAGTTGGGAGATTCACCTTCTTTGATTTAAACTTTAAATTAAGCAAAACATACTTGCCCCAGCTGAACGGAATCCTGGGAAGATGCATCATGAAACCAGAAGTTTTGCAACTTACTTTTCCTTGTGACTGTATTTCTTTGCTATTCTTTGATATCTACTTTCAAGATTTTTGCTGTAGCTGAAGTAAACAGTAGATAGGATGTAAAAGATATCTATCAGCTCCAGAGAGAAGCCATAATGGCACAGATAATCCCCTCAGTAGGCAATGATTTCTTGAGACGATAATTTATGTGACGTGTGTGTGTGTGTGTGTGTGTGTGTGTGTGGTGTGCATATTTAACCAACAGAACTCAGCATTTACAGAGGATGTATGCAATTTTCTTACAGGTGCTGAGTGTTTTTCCTTTCTGTTCTTTTGGAAGTATGCACTAAAATCTCCTTTTCCCCTTAATTTCATACACCAAGCATGTTCATACCTAATTTCTATCAATTTGAATGCCCAAAGAATTCTTCAAAAATGTCTCATTCACTTTGGCCCTGAAGGTTTCTCTGGAATTCATGAAGAGCACTGGCTATCTGCACTGCCCAGGCACTTGTAAAATTTTAGCTCACTGTCATCTCTTTAATTCAGCAACCTAGAATGATGCAGCATAACTTTGGGAAACAGCAGCATTAAATTAGAGATGCAAACTGCAGACTGTAATATTAAAAATGTGTTCTCCTACTGTGGCCTAATTTGCCTTTTTCTTTTTATGCTGATAATGTATCTGAACCCACACTGTGAGCAGTGTGTAATAAGTTTCTAGGCTTTTGGCATCTGTTATGGACAAACTGTGGATTCTTCGCAGCTTCAAACAGCAAGTGAAATGAGAAGATCGATGGAATTCGTGTCGAGATGTGTGACATGGAAATGTGCCTAAACAAATGTAATTTTGCAGCAGGAGCACCTAAATTGTGTTGAAGCTAAAAAACAGATTTTGCTTAAAACATGAATTAATTAACTGCACAACATTTCTTTCTCCTGTTGTTACACAAAATAAAGGGCTGGGGATTTGAGTCCTGTAATTCAGCATATAAAACTGCTGTCAGAACCTCTGGTTTAGGAAGCCTTGAAACCGCAGGATGCTGGGACTGTAACGAGGGGAAGGATCACGATGTGCTCGCCTTGCTTCTGTACTTTTCCTTACACATCTGCCACTGGCCACTGTCAGAGCCAGCATATCCAACCAGATGGACCTTTGGTCTGACCTGGCATGGCCACCCTTATGTAAGAATACATGTGGTATGGCTGTTTTTGATTTTTCAGCCCCTTCCAGGGCTGGATCACCACTGAGGATGAATGAAACTGTGACTGGAGTTCATTCTAAAACATTGTTATTCAGGTTTGGAGTAATTTCAAGGAATGTTGTGCTGTCCAAAAATATGAAAATCTGCTGGATATACACTCAGAAGAAGAAATGGTATATGTTCACATATTCTGAAAGGATTTGAAGTAAAAAGGAAATAATAACCTTCTGATTAGGTAACATGAGATACCTTGATGGGTGTTGTACTTAAGTTTGTACACCTTTCCGGTGGTAGGTGTGTGCCTCACTTTTACAGGAATAATCTGGAAATAAACATGTTTTCTCACTCTCCTTGCCTGGTTTTGAATTTTGTTTTTCTTGCCTTTTTATTTTATTTGTTTTGTTTTGTTTTTGATAGTACATTCTTTGTACCATAATCCCCTGGCATTTGTAGCTGAAGCGCCAGACACAAGGAGTCCCAAGTTTACTTGGGGTGTTTAGGTGTTGCTGTATTGCACACATGCCCATGGTTTCAGCTGAGGTGGCAGAAGCCAGTTTGTCTGTGGGGATATACAATTTGCTTTAGATGCACCTTCTCTTTCCAGATAATAGACGTTCATGTAAGGCTGTAAAGTGTAACTTAGAGTTCTGCTAGCAATGGAATAAATAATTCATCCTTTTGTTTAAGTGATACACTCTCGTTCCTGAACCTCTGCTGTCAGGAAAGCAGGCCTGGCCCCATGTTACTGTCTCTTGGTGAGTGTACAAGAAAAGAGACCCAAATTTGACATTATTAAGTTGCCTTCTCAGGCCCATGGCTGGGGAAAACTGCCCTGGAAGCAGGAAAATGAATTCAGATGTGACCCCAATTGCTACTTGAACCATGGCTATTCACATTGCATCATGCAAAAAGTGAGAAAAAGGGGTGAATTCCATTGTACTAGTTGAGCCTGTAGCTAAACTGTTTCCAGTCTCTGGTTTTAAACTGCACAGTGTTTGGACAGAAGCAAGATGTGTTGGGCAGCTGATGTCAAAAAAGGGCAGTGATGTCTTCACTATGACTACATATTTCGATTGGTATTGACTTTTCAGATGTTTAAAAAATGCTGCAACAGTGTGCACGTGACTGAGGTGTCCTTTTGATTAGTGCTGAGAAATACCTGCTAGAATTAAAAATACAAAGAATGGTATGGAGTGGTTTGTCTGCTGTGGCATGAGCTTCTTGTCCTGTGCAGATCCTTTAGTCTGCTGGACTGACTGAATTAGGTGCAGTCCTCCTTCAAATGCTCTTTGGAAAGCATGATCTGAAGGTGGCAAGTGAAAAGGGAGCTAAATCTGTTCTGCAGTATGTAGATCAGAAAGAGAGAGAATGTTACAGAGGAAGCAGGAAATCTGAGAAATTCTTGATTTAGTTTCCATAAATGTTTGTTCTAAAGATACAGCAAGTACCAATATGAAAAAATTATTAGACTAATCCCATTTCTCTCCCTTTTCTGGAATTTTGCTGGTTACAACTCCTTCTATAACACTTGTTGTTTTGTGTTTTTTTGGTGGTGTGTTTTCTTTTTCCCTTTGAGTGCTAATATTCTGTGCAGTTGCAGGAGCCTGTATTTAAAACTAACTCAAAGGGTAAAAGACAAGTCTTGGGAGCACATATATGAAGGGCCACAGTTTCTGGTGAACTAAATTTTTTAATGGAATTAGAATCACAGTGACATATTGTGAAAGGCTTCTCTCTATTACACCCCTAAGATTTATGTAGGAAATGGTCCAGACTCCTACAAATTCTTGTTAATAGTGAGGAATATATACGTCAGTGTGCCAAATGACATATACTATGTTATATGTGCCAGATTAAAGCAAATGATGTTTGAGGGTAGATTTCAGCTGAGATGGACGTCTGGAGAAGTTGACTGTCTTTCTGAGGATTTTAAAGCTCAGTTTTATTCATCAGGTGCTTGAGAGTGAGAGGTAGAACTAATTCAACCTGAATCAGTTTTATCTGGATGTCGTAAGAGTGTAATCTTTGCTTACAACAAATGAGGGACAATCTTTGCTTACAGCAAATGAGTAAATGAATTTACCCAGTTGCATGAAGTTTTCCCTTCTGGTATTCATTTCACATGCTTTTACTTCAAGTGAATATGATTTAGAAAATTATGAGAGATAGTAAATATTTATATATTTCTTAACATGATTTTAGACTGGCAAAGTATGAGACTAACAATGGAGTAAGGTATTGTTATTTTTAGTGATAATGGAAGCGTTGGTGTGGTGATGATTTGCCTGGATGCCAGTTAAAAGTGGCCTTTTCTATGGAATTTGGATAAATTGACTGGCCAATGTATAGGAGTCTAAACTGTTTTATTTCACTTACTTCAGAATGCCTTCCTATGTAGGGGTTCTGTTATAGAGTAAAATCTGGTAGTTTATTAGCAAAATTATTATTTTACAGTGCAGTGCTCTTGTGTTATTCCAGCAGAGTATGGAAAGGTGTTCTGAAGGAGAATATGAAATCCATTGTCCTGAATCTTCACGTGGACAAGATGCTAAGGTTGAGAGGGTTAGTTCATTCCTACTTTCCCTGTATATTCAAATTTCCCATATGCATCCCAAGACAATGGTGTGTCTGTGACAGTGCCAAATGTCCATTAGCATGTGGAATAGGGATTATACTTTTGGGAAATTTTTTGTTTGCTTGTTTGTATGTGTTTGTTTGTCTTTTTAGTAAAAATATATAAGAAAAATAAGGAACCAAAAGTTTTAGAAATTCGGTCCTGAGTTTTGATCATTATTTTATGTTTCTGAGATTTTCTAAAAATGAAGCTCATATCTATCTTGAGCATGTTCATATTCACCCAAGGCCTTGAAGATTAGGTTTCTTAATTATGTATTGTATTGCTGGCATTTTTCTATTGTTCAGGATAAAATATGAAGGCTTCTCTTTTTGCTCTAACTTGGAGAAAAACTTGAAATTTTCATGGCATGGAAACTCTGAGAAATTTAATTTTTAAAATTCTGAATTACTGTAATCTGATATTTAGGTGATTTTGCTTTGTTAGTATTGACACATGCAGTATTTTATCAGTATTTTATGGCAAAGGTATAGAACAAGTGAAGTGATGAAGTAAAAATATAATGGAAATTTTAAAAAAATACAGCAGCAATTGTTTATTAGAAACTATCCCATTTAAGTTTTCTCCAAAATTGATGAAAACTTTGTATTTTGTTGAAATTGCTTTTTCCAGAGAATACTACTGATCAAATTTTTTTTCCTCTAAAATCTTCCTGCATCAGTATAGAATACCAGATATTTCAAACATAAAGGGAAGAGGTGGCTTGCTCTTAGGTGCCCCAGTCTGAAAACTGTGCCCCATTAATATCAATGAGGATTAAAGGTGGAACAATACATAGCCATTCATTAGTTGTCAGTATCTGATGGTCCATCTAGCTTGAAGATCAAGTATTTGCTTTAAAAAGGAACAGCAGCTGTATCAATTCCAGGTGTAATTGGTTTGAATAAAAGGTTTAAAGTCCAAATTGCCTATATAGTTGTGCAAATGCATAGGTGAATTTTCTGTATGCAGTATCTACAATCTCTAGGGCATGTCTTTGCAGTGGGACTATGGGATGGAGATGGTGAATTCTTGTACGTTCAATCCTGAGGAAACATCTGTGGATATGCAAGAACTCACTCCACCAGATACAGGCTTCGAATCTTGGTGTTGTGATAAGTTACCACTTCACTCTTCCTGAGGTTTGGTTTCTGTAACAGCTATCAGACTGATATTTGTGGTTAGAAGAAGGAAAAAAAGACTTTGCTGGCATTTACTTGTGATATTTTAAAAACAGTGAGAAGGTTGGGTATGAGTAGTAATAAATTTAGATGAGGCTGTGGAGGGAGAGATCAAGACTGTGAAGGGAAAAGGAAGAAAGGAAACTTCAGAGATTAGATAAGCAGCCACAATTTTCATGGCATACATGGTCCAAACCTCAGAAGACATTGTGGTTCACATATATCATTGGATTGTGACCTGTGCGGGAAATCTTTTTAGCAGAAATACTGTAATGAATTGGCAAACCCCATATATATTTGCTTTGAAACCTTTTGTCTTTATGCCAATGTAAGCAAGAGAAATGCTTTTACCATAAGCCTTTAGATTTCTTATAACCTGTGATCCTTGCTTCATTCTCAACACACTTAAGCAGTGGGTTAAAGTTTTTTCCTTGCTTTTTTTTCTTTTTTTAAGAACAAGTCTGAGGAGTTTTTCTTGTAATTAGGGTAAGGGGGGGGAACATCCCACTGGACAATTACTTTCTGCATATTTTTAGGTCTCTCACATTCAATAGAGCTCATCAATGGGCAGCACTGAACATTAAAATGCATGAAGTTGAATTAGGCTGTTCGGGCCCCCAAATGGCCCCATAGGCAGACACCTTGAAAGAACTGTCATTTAGAATACAACTAGCAAATAAAATGTATTTTAGGCTGGAAGCATGGAGGCATTTAAAGTTTGACTCATAATCATAAATGGACGAGTATCAAAAGCAGTCGTGGAATGAAGCCAAGAAATTATCAGTTTTTCAAAACACCATTTACAAGAGGCATTTTAGATTTTCCTTTGGTTACAAATTCGTAGATATATGCAGGCAGCATACTGAATCATGACAGAAAGATCTTTGGTGTATGAGGTGATGGGGCTTGTTTCTTCAAGTTTTTCCTTTGCTGCTGTTTAATCTGGAATTGGTCCCTATCCCTGCTAATTTTAATTGTATGCTCTGAATTTAGAGGTTTTATGCTGGTATACTTGGCATGCTTCCATTTTATCCTTCCTTGCCATGCTGGAAATGGGCTCTGGATCAGACACTGCAAAGGACATGCATTTGCAATGATGCTTTTGAAAGCAGGCCTATCCCCAGAAGCACACATCTGCTGGTTGATGCTGCTGCACAGCTCAGAGTGCTTGTCAAAGGTGCAATCTTCAGAGTCTAGCAATAGTGGGTGACTGATGCAGTGAGAAACCCTCTCTCTCTCTTGCTTTTCTTTTGTAGTTGTTTTCAGGCTGTTTGTGACACCCAAGGAATTGAAAATGAATTCTGGAACATTATCCAACACCGGGAAAATTTGGATACCTCAGAAGAAAGGTGGCTTTTCCTTTCTCTTTGTTTGAGACCTCTCCGGTCAGTTGAAATGCATGCCTTCTTTCTGTATTGACTAACATGGTTTTTCTTCATAAATCAAGTAGAACACATCTGGAGACACCTCTGGCCAGACGTGTTTTGTACTTACAGAGGATCAGTGATGAGTTGCTTCACTTCAGAGGACAATTCTTCAGTGACAACTTCTTGAGTTTGTTGGGTCCCAGTTGCACAGAGGAATACCCTGCTCTTTGGAACACAGGGGTGGGGTCTTCCATAATGATTCTACACTTTATCTGTGCATTTTGTTACTCTGGGGCTGTAATGATAGAGCATGACCTCTTGCATTTTGGGGTTTTAACAGAATTGCAGGGTCTTTCCAAATGTTTGTGGAGAGCGATCTTCAGTGGTATGGAAGGAAAAGAAAATACTCTAATGGAGGGGAGGAAAATTCAGGTGTGAAGTGCACGCAATGTCTCCTATGCTGTGCACTGGCCTCTTTTGCATATTCTAATAAATAATCATTGCCTTTCAGAAACAAGCCAATAAGTGGTTTTCTCCCACGCTGGCATACCACACATGCATAACCTGATGCTATTAATGCACATCCTCCTGAATCCCACTGCACTTTTCTGCCTGGAAATTGGACTTCATCAAGACAGGAAATCTATCTGCCCATTTCTGCCCTGTGATTCATATGAAAGTGAATCAGAATTTGGTTTGTCCTGAAAATTTCACTAGTAATACTATAGGGCATATTTGAAGAAAATCAAAGTTTTCTGCTTGAGTAAAATTTGTTTTGTTGATGAATTCTGTGGAGCTTTAAGTGGAAACCCTCTTTAGCAACTGAACAAAGCCATCAGGTATGTTATCTGACTTGACAGTCTGGTGTTTGATTAATCAAACTGTTAATTTGATTTTAAATGACTGATGCTCTTTTAGTACATCTGACTTAAGTGCCTGTTTATAATTACGGTACTGAATCAAAGGCTCTTCCTAACCATTGTACAGATTAGTTTGAAAAGATGTGTTTTGATTTTAGTAGTCGTAAAAAAATAGCATTGGTGTTTACTTTAAAGCACAAATATGTTCAAAGAAACACATAGTTAAAGTGATAAAGCAGTGCCCTCACACTTTTTATCTGAAAAAGGAATGCAAAGGTGCAATTTTTAATAAGTTATATAAACAGCACACTTTATCTTCTAAAGAGATAACCAGTTTGGGGGCATCCATAGCAGTTTGATTGGTGGGCACTTAGCTTTGTGTAATGAACATACATCATGCAAAACTTCTGTAAAACTGCTGGAGGTAGGGGATTTAATCTTGTGTGCAGCTGCTTGCATCTTGTATTTTGCTGGCAATGAATTCCTGTGGAACTTGAAAACCGAGTGATGGCATTTAGTGATTTGGTGTGCTGTGGTATATTTTCAAGTGGATTGGAGTAAATGTTCAGATATTAGGGTAGCTGTGGAGGTTATGGGGTAGGTCCTAATCCTATAGACAGCCAAGCACACGCTTCCTTGAAATAGTCTGTGTAGTCCCTGTTAGTTGTACAAATTATATGAATCCTTAATTAATTAAACCTCTCAGTTTCTGCAGGGTTCACATATGGTTATATCTATAACTGCAGGAGAGTGTCTGCGCTTGGAAGAAAAGGCCACAAATTTCTCCAAAAACATTTTTTTTGAAATAGTTTAAATTATGGCTAATCACTAACATGGTAAATTCAATCTCTAGTAAATGTATAATATACTTGAAGAGTGTCATCTTGGTGTAGCAAATAAAAAATGTCTGGAGGCATTATTTCTGCTTATTTTTAAACTCTGCATGTCTCAGATAATACATTATCATCTTAATTTCCCTCACAATCACCTTGAATATCTCAGGGGTATGTATTGCAACACTGTAATTATACAGCAGATAATCTGATCACTTCTCAATGACACAATTTCTTCCAAGTGTGTTTTTGGGCATTGTAGCTAAGTGGGTGTTTAAAAAATATTTGAAGTTTAAAGAAAGTTTTCCATACCTTCTTTTTTTTTTGTTTCCCAACTACATACTGATTCAAGAGGGTTGATTTGCAGAGGAAAGATACTCAGCACTTTCTGGAAATTAATAACCACAAAGGCAATTCAGGGCACTGTAAAAGCCCAAATCATTAGTCATTCTTGAAAATTGTGGTTGAAGAACACTAGACAATGCAATCTCTATTTCTGTAGGATTTACTTTTTCCTGTTTCTTTTTTCTCATATCACAATTTCCTAAATTCTTCAGTCACTGCAGCCTTTCCAGAGTATACAGACATACAGACACAGATTTTGACAGTAAAACCAAAGTAAAACACCTCCTTGATTCCTTAGTTTTTCATCTATCGTGTGGAACAGTGTGACAGCATGAAACAGCACTGTTTTTTCCTTAACAAGGCATTGTTTTGGGGGAAAAAAGTAGTCTCTAAAGGAAAGAAGCACTGAGAAATATAGTTTTGTCTCTTCTCCATCCCCATCTGAACACTAGAAAGCTGAATATTCTCACTTAGCATTCCTAAATGACTCTCACTTTGCTAGTATGTCACTAACCTGGCTTTTTTTAACCTGGTTTATAGAAAAAATACTGAACTTGGCTGGGTTGATGGAGCTTGTGTTCCTTGAATGTGGTAAAGTGTACCCTGAGAAGAAGTTACAAAAAAATGCGGATCTGATTTTTTTTTTAAATTTTTTTTTTTAATTTCATTCCTCTATGTTCTTCCTGTGTCAAATTCACAACCAGGTTGCTTAGAGAGCAGAGTACCTTTGTGAGAGCTGTGTGTCCTCGGAGTTCCAGGGTGCACTGAATCCTGGATCATGCATGTAGAGAGTTACTCTGGGCTCTGTTTTAATTTTTCCATCTGTGTTCAAAAACACTGCAGGTTTGCAGTGGGGAGCCACATCATTGTTCTTTTTTATTCAGCCTGAGACTGTTGAAGATCCTTCCTGGGGACTGGAATGGCTTAGAAATGGGGTGAATTTGAAGTTCAAGTGAGATAGTAGAAATGTCTGCTGGGAATACTGAATGCAGTCGAAGGCAGTGGCAGTGGTTATGACTTTGTGAAGCCATAACACCAGTGAGAATGGTATTTTCCATAGGTTTTCAGAAGCCTGCAGGGCCACGTGAAAGACAGGAGCATCTGTCCTATGTGTTTCTTGGGTCTGTGAGTTTAAAAAAAAAAATGTTTCTTTTTCTTTCAGAATGAAAGAAAAGAGGATTTTTTTTTACTGCAGGAACCCTAGGGATGGGGCCAGAATTAATTTCAACTAATTGTAATACCCAGCTGAGATTAGGAGCCCTGTTCTATAGACCATAAGAAGAGGCAATTTTAGAGTAGCAACACTGAATTATCCTTTAAAGCTGTCTCTCAGCATTGACTTATATAGGCAACCTTTGTTGATGTGCCTCCTAATTAGGCACCCCAGAGAAATTCCTGCAGTTAGTGAGATGAATTTGGATCTCAGTGAAATAAAACTTCCTCAAATTTATCTCCTGTCCATAGCAAAAAATGATATAGAAGAACATACAAGCATTTAAATTTTACAGAAATGTGTATTTTTAATCTGGAGAGCTGGTCACTAAAACTTACTTTGGTTAAATGCCTTGCCTTGCTTGGCTAAGAAGATGAGTCAAAACCTATTTTCTTTTTCCCCAGATGATTTTCATTTGCACCACCTTTTTTACTTTTGAGCATATTTTTACAGCCTGAAGTTCAAAAGTTCCATTTGTGTATCACAGATGATGACTATATCATATTTGATGATGCACTGCAGAAATATTGTTTAATTTGAATGACTGTTACAGAGAAGTAGAAATAATGGTACCATTTACCTGAAATGGCAGCTGCAAAGTTCTGAAAAAATAAGATTCAATAAGATAATATTTAATAGATAATAATATTGCATGTGACTAAATATTCTTGTATAACAAGATATGAATGGGCTGTTTTCAGCAGTCCAAAATTTGACATTAAGTTTTGGACATACTTTAATCACTCTCATTCTTCTTCTACCTAAACTTAAAATTTAAATAGTGAAGAGCTTAATTACACTTTTTCCTTTTAATTTGCATGGTTTGTACGGATCTCTTGCTAGAACTTCACTAGGGCAAAACCTAGATTATTTTCAAATCAGATGAAATGCAGCAGTGTGCCAGAAGAGTTCAGCGTAGAGGATTTAATATTCTTAAAAAAAATGTTATTACCATTCATTTGAAGAAGTCTGTGCAAGTTATTCTGGATAACTCTTGGAGTCAGAAATAGGCATTTTCTCACAGTTAGTGCTATTCACTCTCTTCTCTAGCAGTGACCTCCCAAAGAAATTCCTTCACGAAGAAGACATTTCTGTGGGGAAAAAGAGGAATGTGAACTTGTGTATCCTGATAAATAGCTGCTCCTAAATTATTAACTGAATATCTCAGCCTCAGTTCTGGCAGTTCCAGCTCTTGCTCTCCTTCAGAGCAGCTTTGTCTTTAAGTGTAATAATTGTTAACTATAGCTGGAAGACTGAAAGTAAAGGGAACAGGAATTTATACGTAACAAAAAAGCTTGCTGCAAATCTCTCTTGTTAAGCTATCCTGACTTAGTTATAAATAAATAAATGTACTTTATGTTGGTTGTACTCAGATGTGGGTGGGTTTGTGTGGTGTGGCTTGGTGGTTTTTTCCTTTTTAAAATTTTTTTGTTAATTTTTTTTTTCTGGTGAGGGGAAACAGATTTTTATATGTAATTAGGCAATTGATCCTGTACTGCCTATGAATTGAAGTCAAAAGCTATTAACTTTAAGCATTCACAGCTTTAAATGCACAAGGCAGAGTATTTGCAAGGGGAAAAGAACACCTATATGGATGCACTGCTGTGTGCAGAGAGAAGCTAGGGGTGCTAGGCCACACTATCCGAATTTCTTTGGATATACTTAGCATTTAATGGTGAGCTTGAAGGGCTCTCTCCTCCTGCTGCACAAGTTCCTGAGCACTTTCACCCATACACCAGTTTTGTCTGGGAGCCTGTACTGGTTTTAGTGCTGTGCATTGTTGGCTGGGATTTGCCAAATTCCTGATGTTCACCTCTGGGCTGGTCACTGCCAATAAGCTCAGCTCAGGTGAAAGAGGATTTGCAGTAGTATGGAAGGGGAAGGAGTTTGCTGAACCCTGGAGATCAAGGAGAGTATGAACAGGGTGGAGAGGGAATCCAGGCAGCTGATGACAAGGGACTTCAGAGGGATTCTTTTTAATGTTTTTGTTTGCACATTTAGTCAATATATTAAAGATCTTCACTTTCATGAAGCTGGTACAGAGTCAACACTGCCTAGTTGGTCTCAAAATTCCTACAAAATACCATTTTTCCTAGTCAGACCCAGCCATCAGCCCCTGTGTGGCTCCTCCAGAGCAGGATAAAGGCCATCTGCAATTCTTGCCCCATCTGCTTGTGCTTCCCTTTGCTTTCTGTTCTGTTGATGGTTTTTGTTAATGCTTCTTTGACATTAACATACTAATCCTGCTTGAGAAATCCTCTCTCCATTATGGAACTACCAGAGTTCTTGCTGCCACCTCTGCTGGATACAGCTCTTGGGATATTCTCCAGGGCAGGGGGACTACAGAAGTGTGAGTGTTCAGGTACTTAAACTGGTTTTAACTGAGCTAATTTCTGTACAAGGGTTAATCCAGTTTAGAGCTCTGCACAGGTTAATGTTGTCTTCTTCCAAATTAGCTTGCAGAGTTTTCTGGAGTGGAACTCTTCTTGGTACTCATACCAGGTTTTGAAAGCTGCTTTATTATTTTCAGACTATAAGTAGGTAGCACGTATGTTTGTGATCCTCCTCTGTCCCCTTTGTGTATTTAAATCCTAACTGGGAGCCTAGAAATAATCTTGCCTAACTTCTAACCACCAAAAATTTTTTTTTAACAGTCTAATTTTTCCGATACAAAGCAAATCCCTGAGCCTATGAATCTTTAGATTCTTCCCTGGTCCTCATGTCTCTAATGGTTACTCATTGCAATATCCTTTATTTGGGCACAAATCCTTTTTTTTTCTTTCTTTTTTTTTTTAATCTGCATTAATGAAGACTTTGGAAAGTGTCTTGGTGATTCTTGGAGCATTTGGGGAGTGAAGAAACAAGAAGGTGAGTAGTAAGAGAAATCCTTCTTTTAGTCTGCAGGCACTCCTGAGCAAACTATATTCCTAATTTTCTGGTTAGAAAGAAGAAAATATGTATGAAGTTAGTGGTGAGTGGCTGTCACTCTACAGTTTAGACCAAGGCTTGTTTAGATTAACTGGATAATTTTCTGTATCTACTACATCAGTTGGAATTGGATCCTTCAGGAATTTTTTATGAATGGCATCTACAATGTAATATTTTAAAGACTTGTTAATGCCTGATAGAAGTTTCTAATCTCTGACAATGTGGGAGGGAGAATATCCCATTGAACACAGCTCTGCTGAATATGTTTTCTTAATAGATCTCTAGATGAAAGTAAAAGACTATTATAATTGTCTGGCCTAATGGTACCGAGATGAACAAATTTTAGTCATTAATGTTTTTAGGAAGTCTCTGACTTCCCTTTGAACAGTGGTGTTTAGTACAGGTTGTATCATAAATATTTATACACAAATATAAGTACATGCATCCTGAACTTAATGAATGTAAATTTGATTGTGGTCAAATTGAAGATGTGGATTTCCAGAGAGATTATAATGTCTGAAGGGTAACCTTAGCTAGAAAAGAATAATGTAATTAAAACAAACTATTGCAGATTCATTGATAATACTTCTACTTCAGAAACAGAGTTGGCATGTCTTCATCTACATTGTTTATTAAAACCTCTCCTTTTTGCTTTGATTCTCTCATGCTGTGCTTAGGAGTTCTATTTGCTGAGGAATTAAACATTCACATTTGCTTCCTGAGTCTTTTCTTAAGCTTGTGTCAGACAAAACGAAAGAAAAACAAAGATTGTCTGGAAATCCTAAAGTAATTTAGTTTTATAAATCCTTTCAGGAGATCCTGTGTTTACTAAGTGAACTACATAGGGTTAATTTACTAAAGTGTTCTGAAGGACTTGCCCAAATGAGAAAAGAAACATTACCTAGAGTTGCTGTTCTTTGCCAGGAACAAAAGTAAAACAAATCAGTGGCAGGATGAGTGGATCCGGTTAAATAATAATGTCTCTCCAGCAGGAAGTCTGTCTGTCAGCTGAAAGGTGAGACAGCAACATAATGACAATGCCCCGTGGATCAACTCTGAGAGTAAAAAAAAACATCCCACAACACAACCCACCCCCAAAAACCCGTCAATGAAAATATAAGATGACAGAATTCACAACAGCATTTTTTTAGTCTTTAAGCTCAAGTGTCTGGAAACACATTTCTTCTCTAGGGTTATTCACATGCAGATTCTTCCTTGTGGTGGAATGCCCCAGGGTAAGGAGAGCAGAATTTGGCCCTTTCTGTTTGCTCACTGAGGCCAAGTGCTGCTTTCTCAGTGGAATACCTGCCTTAGAGCTGTACAGCTGTGATATGCAAGAGTAGCTCTGGCATTTCCTTTTTTTTTGGTATAGGAGGTGAGTCCTGTGAAAGCTGAAGACTTTGTGTGGAAATGAAGCATGCAGGGACAGGTGAGATCCACGAGTTTTGGCTGGAGTGGGGATGCTTTTGTGACAGCAAAGATAGAAATAAGGGTTATCAGAATGAATATAAAGTGAAAACATCCACAAAAGCTTTTCACTCTGGTGCTCTGTTATTTGTATTTCAGTTCTGGATGAGTGCAATGCTCCTAGGACACATGAAAATTCCCTGGAACCAACAGTTGTAAGTGTTCATTGTCTCTGAGAGAAAATAACGTGTTATTTAAATATGGATTTAACAGCTGACACAAGTTTGAAAACTTTGGTCTCTGCTTCTAGGACTCTCAGCATATACTTTTTCAAAATCAGTGCATTATTTTTTTTTGATACACGAAGCCTTCTCACACTGGCATTGAGAATTCCCAAACTGCCACTTGTGTGCTTAAAACATCTTCAGGAAATAAAGGTGTTGGGTTGTGCTGCAGTGGTGGGTTCAGATCTGATTTCCATCTGGTAATTGCTGTGAAAGGTTTACCTGCTGTACTGGAGTTTATGTTGTCTGGAAATGCCTCTGTCTCTGTCTGTGGCTGCTAAGCAACAGCCCAGATATTTACTGTCAAACAAATAAAACAAAAGCCTCATCTGCCATTTGGAGGCCCGACGTCATTGTTACCAGCCACTCAGCTGGGTCATCATATTTAGAGTCAGCTCTAAACTTAGTTTTCAACCACACAGTAATTTAACTGTAGGAATCCTTTCAGTCTTCACAATAAGTAGCGAGATTGTAACTACATGGAAGTATTCTAATGCCTCATATATTATTTATTTTAAATTGTTTTGTTTTTTCTCCATCAAAGGGTGAAAGGAAAACTTACCTTGTAAGGCAGCTTAATTTTCAAAAGTAGAATTACCTTTTTGGTTACCCTGGAACAATGAGGGATTTCTTTAATAAGTTCCTGCCATGATTAGAGCTGAGCCTTTCCCTTCTATTACCTCTCTTGCTTGACCCAAAACAATAACCAAAATGTATTTCTTGGAATTGGTCTGGAGAAAAAAAAGGAATATGACAGAAAACTCAATTCCCAGAAGGAGCAGTCAGGCAGAAAGGTTACTGACAAAGGGAAATTACCATTGAGGCAAGTAGGTAATCAATAGTAATCAAGTTGGTGGCTCTAAAATACAGAAGTTTCCTTCAAGACTTGTATTGTGTTCATCTGCAGTGGGTCAGAGGCCAAGACAGACTAATTGCAATTGAGGTAAGCTTTTCAGAAAGATCTGGGGGACTTGAAAAATTCAGTTTTTAATAGCTGGAACTTGTCCCCTTCTCCAAGGCTGTGGTTGCTAGCTGCACCCTCTGTCACTGTGACCACCAGCAAGTGGGTCACCCCTTTCTGTTTCAGCAGATCTGTCTTTGGTCATTCTGGGAACTGCAGATGACATCTGCCAGGTATCTGTACACACACAGTCCTACACAGACAGAGGCCTCAAAAGCACAGAGAAGTGGTTTTGGGAATAACCTCAACAGTATTGCTAAAGCCTGTTGCCAAAAGTAGGTACCTAAATATGTCTAGATCCCATGTACTGTGCACCTCATCGTAGGGTTATGCAAGTATTTTAATGTAAGCTAGATAAATGAATTTTGGTCTTTTCGCCAAGTGTGTGATGGAAATCATGCCCCAGGAATGGTGAAAGAAATATTGAAGGCAGCCATGGCATCAAAATACCAAAGTGTTCTAGAATTGCCTTTTGCTGTTGCAGGTTTCAGTACTTGTGGAGGAAATAATAAACGAGGCCTGAAAAATAAAATCCACTAAACTGACTTCATGGATTTTGAAGCAGTTAGTTCCCATACAAAGTCCTGCTGTGTATGGATTTGGAATATTAATTTTACAGGCTAATCCATCTGGCCATCTGCTCATCTGAAATTCAAACAAGGTTGTGTATTGCAAGTTAGTATCCTATAACAACCGATAGCTATAAATGATCAGCAGATTATGTCAGTCTGTCTTGCTCTTCTATCAGTGAATGACTAGGACATGTCATTTAATACTTCAGCTACTGATTATTCCTGATGGAGAGGAGAGGTGAGAAAGTAAATTATTGAGCTGGTAGTGATGTTTGGCATGCATCTTGTGGATCCACTTTTTTGTCGCTCTCTCCCATGGTCCAATTATTATGGGTTGTGCCAAAGGCTAGAGGAAAGACTGTGTTTAGATCTTTAGATTGGAAGTAGCGTGACAAATAATTTCCTCTGAGAATTACTTTCCTGTGGAAAGAATTGGTCTTGACTGGATAGTCAAGACCAATATTTCAAGCTCTTGACTAGCCTCTGGAAACCATGAATATATGCAGTTTTTTTAGAAACCTAGTAAAAATTTGATTTAACGTGGTTCCAACCACCAAACTGAGGATTTCTGTGCAGAATTGAGAAGTATGTACTGAGCTTTTTAACTTGTACCTGACTTTATTAAACATTGACTTAGTAGCTCATACTCTCAGACTCACTATCTTTAAATCACCAATATTTGCCTAATAATTTTATAATTCTAACTTAGATATAACAAAACCAGTATTTTTCATTGTCTTTTTTTTTTTTTAACTTTAAATGTAAATTTAAATTATTTTGTTTGAGAAAGGATGCCTTTGCAAACCATGTGATTTGAGTAGCTGCTAAAGTACTTGTCATATCAGTGGAATGCTTGAAACGTTTAAGATTTTTTGATATTATGATTATACTCTTATAATTTCTCTAACTTTTTGATGTGATTATGGCTTTAGTTATGTGATTAATATGGAACTCTAAGCAATAGTTAATTATTCACTCTTTATGTGCTTATGGTCCAGTACCATAACAAGAAGAAAAAAAAGAAATAAAGTGTGAAGTAGGATACAGTCCTGAGGCATTTGATAATGGTTTTGTGGCTGACCACCTTTGGTGCCTTTGGAACACTTCACCAGTGATATGCTTATGAGTAAAAACTTTATTTTTAAAGAGAGAAATCTTGTCTTTCCACCATTTTGTTCCATGAAGTTGCCTAATGTCTGGGTTTCCACTTCCCATTCTGCAAAATGCTTGCAGTCAGAGTTCATTGAATTCTTAGAAAAAAACCTGAATCAAACCCTAAATTTTCCCAGAACATAAATGTAATTTGCTTTTGGAGTAATTCCATTAATTTCCCTAGTCTGTGTGAGGAGTGGTAGCAGGAACTGAATCAGAATGTTTGGAAAAGACTATAAAGTATTTAGCAAACTATAAAATATTATTAAGTGTGTAATTAATTGCTCAAATTCAGTCTTCCTAATGGGTTTGCTTTGTTGTTGTAGTAAAAGGAGAAGTTAGGTTGCTCTAGGAAACAAAATTTTTTTGGTAAATTTTGAAACCACAGCAATTTGCATAACACATTTTAGCCTACATTATGGTTATGAGTTGCTGCATTACAAGGATTCCACGTAAAACCACTTCATCCCATCAAGGGTAACATCTTCATGTAGGTGAATAATAACTATGAGAAATCAAAGAGGCTCAAAAGAAATAAAAAAAGGAGGAAGATGAATGTACTTGAGGAAGATGATATTTTTATTTTCTCTGCTGTTAGGTAATACTGAGAGAAAAGAAAAAGACTAATTTTTTTTCTTTATTTGATATTGAGGAGGGGTAAGAGAAAGAAACCCATTTGCTGAGAGCTCTGAGTTAGTTTTGTTTGGCACCATTCAGGTGCTGTAGACCAGGATAACAAAGAAAGCTTTGAGTTTGCCTTGTTGAGGTTCACTGAAAGGAAAGAGTGTGACTTAAGGAAGAATTTAGGTAGATCCTAGAGAGGCAATTAAGTAATTTAAATGATTTCTGTTTGCTTTCCACTGGAAGACAACATAGAATTTGGAAAACACACAGTCAAATAAATATATTGTGCATTTCCCAAGCAAGTCTGTCATTGCTATTTCCTGCCTTGCCATTACCTGAAAGGAAGAAGCAAATTGTGATATATTTAAAACCAATACCAAAAATCTAAGTGCAAATAGGGCTTTAATTCTGGTGAATAAAAAATGATAAATGGAAAAAATACTAATAATTCAGATTTTAAAGAAATCCTTCATAATATTTAACCTTTTCTGAAACTATTTGCACATATAAGTGACTAGAAAACATCTCATTGTAGATATTAGTAAGAAACTTGCTAATCTGATAAACTGATTGTATTGAATACACAATGTTTTCTTCCAGAATTTACCTGGTTTGTCTTCTCCTTCTGTGATTATTTTTTGTTGAGGCTTTTCTACATTTTAATGTGACTGGAATAATTTTAAAATTGTGTGTTGAATACTTTCTGGGAGTGTGAAAGTCCTGGTTTGAGACAAGTGAACAATTAGTATGTTACTTGCAAAGTGTTGATAGTGACATCCTCATGTCTGTGTCCCAAGGAAAAATGTAAGAACTCAGTTTGTTACTGACTTATAGTCCATTTTTCTGTTGTTACTCTGTCTAGTGCCTATTCTGACAACTCAAAATGTTGAACAAACAAAGTAAATAAGCACTATGGAAACCATAAATCATAAAATATTCATATGCTTAGAAAAAATTACGTATTTAAGTTTCTTTTGGTCTCTTCAGGATGACTTTTGTCTCACTGTTTCAGTTCCAATAAAAGAGACAGCATGCACTAAACAGATAAAATATCCATTTATGTTTGAGGACATTGAGCCAAGTTTTGCTATCAGCTGTACTACTGTAAGTGCTGTAACTTCATTGGAGTTACTGTGGCATTATCTTGACAGAAGTAGACAGCAATTAATGAGGAATATAGTTGCTGTGAATTCTAGGAAATCTTGAATAGTGATATCTAACCACAGGCCAGATTTCTCCCTTCATCTCAAGTAGGAAAGTAAAGTCAGACTTGGGTTCTAGATGAATTCAGTGGATGTTCATGCATTGCTCTGTGGTGCAGTGCAGAGCCATACTAGGGCACTTTGATCAAGCTTTAATTTAGTGGTTAGGGCAGTTTCTTTGAGAATAGGGGATGAACACCTTTTATCTCAGGAGAACATATTAACCAAGTCTTCCAGGATCTGATGATGTACTTTAGTTGCTCTACTGTCATTTAAAGCCGGGGCACTGACAGTTTTTCCATCAATGCTGAAAGTGTGCAGTATTTCTTCTCACAAGAGAGAAACAGATAATCTACCTCACTGCCTCTGTGGTGGAAAGTCCCACCATTCATAAGCTGTGGCTGTTTTTCTGGGATTTCAAAGAAACAGAGTTGAGAGGTGTGAAATATTTCTACATGACTGAACTTGTGTTAGTTATTCAACTGTCCCTCGCCAAAAAGGCAGAAAAAAACCCTAGAAATTTTACTATCAAAATAATTATCTCCATTTATTGGGTTACAGGTTCAGAGCTATTAGAATGCAGTTACACACCCATTAGACATGTGGCGCAGAACATCAATGAGTTTGGCTGCCAAAACCTGTGTTTTTATCAAAGTGATTTACCCAGTGATTCTGTGCCTGCTGGGTGTGTGCAGGCAGGTATTATAAGGAGAAAAAAGACTGAAAAATGCAGTGATTTTTCCAGGTGCCATAGAACAGACTCCCAATAATAAGGAAAAAGGGAAAGGCACTGTAGACAGTGAGATTCCTTGGACACAGACCTTGCTGTACTCCAAGTGGAGAATGCAGGGAATTTTTACCTGCAGCATAGTCAATTACTGGGACAGGAGGATTTACATCAGAGGAGCTTGTGCTGCTGAAATTTCACTGCATGTTCTACAAAAGAGTTTATAATTTAAAATGTAAACAGTCCTGGAATTTCATGTTTTCAGATAACCAAAATCAGCTGGTAAAAAGTCAAAACTGCTGATCAGAAAAAGCCCAAAGTACAGCAGGCGACGTGGAGAATAAGGAGGCAGAGGTCAGCAATGTGGCAGCTCCTGGGCAGACACGGAAGCTGCTTTTATGGTGATGAGTTGGTTTGAATGTGGCAAGAGAAATCCTTCTCCCCTGCTCACTGCATGTTAGGAAAGAGAGTATTTTAAAATCTGAAAGGATACCTGTAGCAAGGCAGAAATATCCCTCAGGGAAAAAAAAAAAAGGTTTATTTAAATATAACAAAAGTAATTAGATTTTTCTTTCTGTTCAAAGTTGTTATTTCTCAGGTAATCTTTATAATTTTTATTGAATGGTGGAACATATTTTTCAAGTGTTATGCTGTTTACAAAGTTTAAGAAACCTAGTTACAGAACAAAACTGTTGTTGTCTTACTAGTAGAACCAGTCACGTGCCTGGAAAAGTGAATTCCAAATGTTAAGTCCACAAATGAATGAAGAACAGCTCATGTGCATCCACTTATGTTTGTTTTGTTTATAAGTAATGAAGGCTAAATTACTATGAGAGATTCACAAAAATTATGTCTTATTTGCAAACAGCCTAAATGTGAAAATTGAGGCAGCTCCTTGTGAATAGAATTTAACAAGATTTGAGTGTAAGAAACAGATGTTCTCTATTTATATATATATATTAGTTTTTACAAAAAGTGCATTAGTTAGAAATGCATTAGTTTTTACAAAAAAAAAAAAAATTGTTATTGTTCACATAGAGTCAGGAAATCCTGAGTAAAGACTGATGACTGATTGTCTCCTCTATCTTGCATCTTATCTAGAGGCCTTCTCTGTGCAAAACAAGTGTTAAATGCTGCCACACTGATACAAATATAAGTGATAATGTTAGACAGAGAGGAACATCCAAAAGAGTGCTGGTTGTACTAGTAATGGTAGGCTTTGAGTCAAACCAAGTCTTATTTCTAAAACTATGACTTGCAACCCAAGTTGCTTAATGACTTATGAGCCCACTATTAAAACTCCAATAGTTATAATGAGATAACTAAATACCAACACTACCTTCACTAAATCCAATGTCAAATTTTCCCATCACCCTTTTCACGGATCTAAAAGAAAATTATAATGTCAGTACATGGGACTTCATTCATACGACTGTAATATTCTATGCTAGCAAGTTACCAAAACTGAATAAGAATGAAATAATCTGTAGATGAGAGCTCAGCAGGAAAGGGCAATGCTCTGCAGTGAGAATGAATCTGGATAATCAGCTTTAACTCTAGAATTCCTTATTGCTATTGACATGTGTCAGTAGGCTGTCATTACTCATGCCACTATTAAGAAAGAATCAATTTTACTGCTGGAAACAAGAATCCCTCCAGGCAGAAACTTCACAAACTTTTAAAGATATTTCTTGTTTCATCTGAAGTGTTTGGGTAGAGGACTGTTCACTTTAGTGTTTAAATGGAAAAAATACTGATGCATTGATTTCTGCTGATTTGGTACAACAGCAGTATCTGCTGCAGTGCTGTTTGCAAATTCATCATCCATCTGTTGATATTTTTCCTAAGGAAGCATAAATCACTGTGCTTTTTGTTCAAGAATATGATAAATATAAGTCTGGGGATTCTTACATTACCAAAAACATTGTTTCTTCTTCAAGGTCTGAAGCAAGTGTATGGAGGAAGTCTGTGACATGATGTACAGCAGCAGTGTCTTGGCTGGCAGCTGGACTCTGGCAGTGGTCACACAGCCACCTTTAAAATGATGAACACATCAGAGGTTGTCAGGTTGGTCTCACCATATTTGAGACATCTTCACTGATGTGGATTCTGTGTGTGCATGTGGAGAGAGTAAATTTCACTTACAGTGAATAAGGCTCTGAAATTATTTTTCTCCAACAGTTTTGTGTACTCACCAGAGTGTGCCCCCTCCTTTAGCTAATATTTGCAGTAACTTTATATGTTAAAACAAGGCTGTGCAGTAGCTGTTGGTAGCTTAATCATGTGACTACAAAATTAACCTTTGACCTTTCTTAGCCTCATCAGGAAATTGATTTCAGGAGCTATTCCTTAACCCAGGATATGTGGTTAAAGTTAAACATCACTAATAGGAAGTCTAGTAACAGGAAACGTGTGAATGCTAATCCATACAAACATAAACAAACCTTTGGCTTGCACACGGTTTTATTGGAATTTTCCTCTTGACTCCCTTTCCTTCAATAAACCAGAAAAAATTACAAGCAGCTTGTTAAACTCCTTGAAAAAAACTTGAGGGTTTTTTTGTTGGCTATAGGTTTATTAGATTTCTGCTAAAGGAGACTTTCAAACTTGTGTAGAATTTTGTGAAGAATCATCTCAGGGCAGTTACATGCAATCCATCTTCACTGCAATTCTGATCAATGAGGTTTATTACCAGAAGAACACAAATTTTTAGACAAAGTACTAAGTGGGGCAATTTCTTTATGTGTAACAGAATTGGGTGATTTAGAGAAAAGGGGCTTACCAAAAAATCTATTTCCGTAAGGCTATTTTGAAATCTTTTTATTAAAAAAATTGTCAGAAAGTGACTGAAATGGATGTGATTTCAGGACAGAAAAGTAACTTTGAGAATTTGAAACATTTTTATTGTTTTCATTGAATTCCAGCTACGTTTCCTTAGGAAAATAGGCTGGTGTGACTTGCAGCTAAACACAAGCCAGTTAATCACCACAGATGTAAGTACAGGCCTTACCTTGGAAACCTGTGACTTACACTTTTCTCTTCATACTAAATCAACAAAACCTTCATGTTCATATTGAGCTCCACTGAGTTCAGTGGAATATTGTGCATGTTCGTTGATACAGATCAGCTTTCAGGATTAACTTTTCTGGGAGGAGTTTCCTTGAAGTCAGAGGAGGATCTTATAGGAACAGAAAAAAAAATCTAGTCTGACAAAATTCTTTCTCAAAACAGGAAAGAACAAGATAGCTGTAAAACAGTAGCTTACAATCTCTGTAGTTCCTCTTTTGTCCTGCCCAGGTTGAGTAAATCAGTGATATTCATAAAATAAACCCAGGCAGAGCATTTACTATGCATATTAAAGCAGGGGATATGTAAGGCATTAGAATAATGTCATAATGACACGTATTCACTTTTTTACAAAATTGCCTAACCCATGAAGCACACAATTCGTGGCTTTACTTTGCAGATAATTTTTTCCTAAGGGAACATTTTCAAAAGAGTTCTCAAGATGTACTATTATGTTAACTTCAATAAAAATGTTATTGCATGTAAAATGAATATCTGATGACTATCTAAAATGTATTTAATGATTAACAGCTGTGGAGTAAACTGTAAACCTATCAGTCCAGCTTGTTAAATAAATTTGGGATTAATTCAATTTGCCTTAATACAGTGTCTCCTCTAGAGATCGTAAAAGCTTGTCTTTGGGGTTTGATGGTCCTTTGAGTGTTTGGTTGTTTTTCCATTTCTGGAGCCCTATTTGCAGACTGATGTATTGTAATCATTCACCCCACTGTAGTCCAAAAGCTCTTTGCTTACGATACCCAGGCAAACTTGTAAAATTCATTTTGATTGCAGCCTCATTAAACACATGTTTTGCAAAGTGGGAGTGATGAATGAGGAATATGCAGCCTGCAAGAGCCCTCCCACTTAAATGTAATAATGTTAGAAACTGAAGAAAAAGTCTCTATGTAGAGGCGTGACAATATTTATACAAGCAACTCTTACAGCCTGATTCTCTCATTAGTTTGGTGCTGTTGGAATCATTCCTGAAGTCAATAAATTTAAATATAACTCAAGATTTGATCATAAGTTTATGGAATTTAATGAAAAGCTATAAAGAAGAGATGGAGTAAGTGTCAGAGTAGTATTAACCAACTTTCTTTTTGTCTGTTTGCTAGCAAAAATCAAAGATTTCCCTTTTTTATATGTGTTACCATTTGGCAAGGGGTTTAATCAGTTCCCTGGAATACCAACGAATTTCAATCAGGCAATAAATTTAATGTTTTAAAATATTTTAACCTTGTGACACTAGTTTTTTCTACAGGAAAATATTCTTGCTTTTCTTATAAATTTACCTTTTTTTTCCCCCTGTTCAAATATTGCTTTATTCTTTCTGTTAAAAAACTGCTGGTAGTCATGAGAAAGAATCTGTCTTTATGATGCTTGTTTTGATAGAACAGATATCGCTGTCAATATATCAGTGTGAGGCACAGTCCTTTTTTACTTCAGAGCCTTAACAATGGCATTCTAATGGGGAACGTAATTTGGCTAGTTAAAATGTTATCTGTAAGATACAGCTGTCCCTCGTGCTGTTGGAATGAGAACAGAAGTGGAGAACCTGGGAATCCCTTACTTCCCTCAAGAAGGAAAAGTAACTAAAATGAAAAGGGTTTGTAGTTGTATACGCTGGGAAAAAATGATGAGGAATCAGTCCCAAGTTCTACACTTCAGGCACAAGATTATCTTTTGATACTTCAAAGGGTGGTGCTTCCATCCTCAGAGACCTGGATAGGCTGGAGAAATGGGCTCACAAAAACCTTACAGAGGTGGACAAGGAGAAGTGCCAGGCCTGGCACCTTTAGAGGAACAAACCCGTGCACCAGCACAGGTGGGGGCCTAACTGGCTGGAAAAAAGCTTGGCAGAAAACAATCTGGTGTTGTGGTGGATGCCAAGTTGTCATGAGCCACAAACGTGCCCTTGCAGCAAAGGCTAAATGTATCCTGGGCCATATTGGGAGAAATGTTTCCAGCTAGTCCAGGTAGGAGACCCTTCCCATTTCTGAAGTACTGATGAGGCCAGTCTAGAGTGCTGCGTCCAGTTCTGGCCTCCCAAGCACAAGAGAGACATGGACATACTAGAGAGAGTCCTCTGAAGGGCCATGAAGATGATTAAGGGACTTGGGCATCTCTCCTGTGAGGAAAGGCTGATGGAGCTGGAAGGGTTTAGCTTAGGGAACAGAAGGTTCAGGCAGGCACTTCTCCACATAATTAAATATATAGAGGGAAGGTGCAAAGAGGATGGTGCTGACTCCTTTTCAGTTGTGCTCAACAAGAAGACAAGAAGCAGTGGGCTCCACCCAAAGCAGGAGTTTCCTTCTGAACATGAGGAAACACCTTTTCACTTTGTGGGTGGCTGAGAACTGGCACAGGGTGCTGAGAGAACATGTGGAGTCTCCCTCCCCGAAGATATTAAAAACCTGTCTAGGTGTGGGCCTGGGCCTGAGTTCTTTGTAGGTGACCCTGTTTGAGCAGTGGGGTTAGACTGGTTAACCTCAGGAGGTTCCTTCCAGCCTCGAGCATTCTGTGGTTTTGAATGAGTGCTGTATTTGTTTTCCAGGCTTTCATGGCAGTGCATCCAGTGACAGACCAAATGAAGACTTTATCAGTAGAGTATGTTTTTTGAGCAGCCACTTATTGATCATGTGAAATAAAATAGGTACCCAAGTCTTGAGTGGAAATGGAAACCTTAATGTTTGTGTGGCTGTGGGGCTGCTAGTTTTAGTCTTTCTGTTACTACTTCAGGTTTGTGTAATGGAATGAGTTCGCCTCACACCTAATGGACAGGTATCCTAAAAGTGTAAATTTACATCTCAGTTCCAAATGATACTCCTTCTGGTATTCTCAGACTTAGATCAGGTACTAGAAGATTCAGTGTTCTGTTAACTTGTCCTCCCTCTTTAAAGAACATTATAAGAAACGCAATGATCGCTTATATTATATTTTGTGTATAGGATGTTAACCTCTAGAGACAGCAGCCAGGAAAACCCTTTTACAGAAAAAAACAATCAATAATCTAGTTTGTCAGATTCTGCAAAGTTTTTTATCCATCATAATTCACAAAATTGAAACCTTGACAAAGATGAAAAAGCATTTTTTGATACATTACTAGAGTGCATGCCTAAGTAATCAATGGGCTGTAAATGAACTTCACATCAGGAGTGTCCCATAGCCAGAGTCTATGGCTCAGTCCTCTTTCTATCCTGTATGGACACCTGCTTCTTCAGCTGTAGGGCTATTTCACACTTGCAATGGTATCCATTTAGAATTAAAGGCAGTTAAGGTTCATTAATTTCAAGTTGCTGTTATGATCATGCAGGCTACACAATACATATTTGAAGTAGTTTGATTAAATGCGTGTATGAAGAATGTGATGAATTATTGCAGGTTTACAGTTTTGGACATGCTGAAGGAAAAGCAGCATTTTCTTGTGTTCCAATAAGGCTAAAAAGTGTTATAAATGGATATTTCTAATTATAGCATTATGGAGACATCCAGCAGTAAATGCGTGTGAACATTTTAACAAAATTTTCCATCTTTCTTAACAAAATCAATGCAACCCCAAAGAACTGTCTTTTGGTTTTGGATACAGCAAATTCTGTTCAACATTATCATCACAATGCAAATGAGTTTGGAGCTCCTTGACCACATTGGTATGGTGAGAGAGACCTGTTAAAACCCAGGGATATCTTAGGAGCTCTGAAGTGGATGGTGGTTCCACACTATTATCTCTTCCCCATTACTAACTACTTCCTCATGGCTGAAGGTCTACAGTACATGTATTTGACAGCTGTTTCAAATATACAGTTTCACTTGTAAGATAAAGTAAAAAGATTTTGAAGCCAGAAACTAGAATTCCCTGCTGCTTTTCATTCTGCCTTAGTCTCTGAAATATCTTTTTTAAAGCAAGTAGCTTAAATTTCGGAGCATGGTGTTTAGTCAACCGAAAATATTTTGCCACAACTCCCTTAATTTCCAAGCCCTTGTGGTTGAACTCAGAGTCTCTGTGTTTCATTTGTACATTTTTTTTGTGGTTTAATATGTTTTCTTTTATTCCTGATGTATTTGAGGCATCTCTGTGCTGAGCTGTCTCATCTGAAAGAGGCTGACAGCATATGAAGGCAGGGAAGTATCCTTTGATGAGAAAATGCAAATCCCAAACAAAAAACATTTGCAGAACCACTAATCACCATTTCCATACAATTGAGCAATTATATGGTATTTATTGTAGAATGACTCAAGGGTAAGGAAGACTCCTTATAAGAAATCCAACAAATAACTTCGTATACACCCCCTCCACTTCTTTCTAGAGAGGGTAATTCTTACTTGTTACAATTAGTGTCAGGACTCCCTCAGTATTTGGTGGAACTGAGGTTTGATCTCTTTGGTCTCAGGAATGACTTGTGAGTGGTTTGAGGAGTTTCATAGTATAACAGGAAACTGCTTTGGCAAATACTGTCAAAAGGAGTTTCTAAATTTGGAAAAAGGTGTGGTGCTCTGAATCTGATATTCAGAGATGCTGGGTAACCTCAGCTGTCGCTAGTTTTCATGGTTGTGAATTCAGCACTTTGAAATGAGGGAACTGGCAATGCAAAAGTAACCAAAATCTTGGAGAGCTTGGAAAGCATTCATCTTATTTTAAATTTTACTTCTTTGACTTTACTGTTACAGTTATAGCTACTTCATTAATTAATTTTCACAATACTATTTGATAAAGAAAAGATATAGATCTGTAAGCTTGGTTTTTCTTTTTTTTTTTTAATATTTTTACATGCTTTCCTTATTTAGTTCAACTTATATTTTAAAATAATTTAATTTAGCAGAAGCTATTTTAGTTCTGATTGAACCTTAATTTCAAGCTGTGGATATTGTTATTACATTTAATTATAATGAGCATGGTTTTTAAAAACCCTAGTTGTCAGATTTTAGGAAGCCACATTAGTTTATGGTGCATTTAAAGTCTGATATTCTACTATGTTACATCCTGTTTGTTTCTACTAGTACAGCTTGGCTAGGAATATGAATTCAAACCAAAGTTCAGATATGGCATTTTTCTGTACCTAGTAGAACCTATAATATCCAGATATTCAAGAGTGAATGCCTTAGGCACACTTCCATTTCTGATTTGGATTCACAAAGGTTGAAGAAAATATTTAACCAAAATATCATTTTACTTCTCTGCATTACAAAAATCAGATAAGGAAGCCAACATGGAAAAAGCTGAAAGTCCTCTTTACTGCTGGAAAACAAAGTAGCTTCATTGTAGGGTATTTGTGGAGTGCTAGGAGAAGAATTTAGGTGTACTGAGTCTAGCAGCCTGCAGTGTCTTGTCTCCATTGTCAGCAGAAGATTAGATTGTATTCAAAATATATAAGCTACTAATTATGCTTTATTTATTAAGTCAGACAGAAACTGACTCATTTGACTTAACAAAATTTAAGGTGTGATCAATCTCATTGCAGTGTAGATCAGCAAAAATAGGTCAGATGAATCATCTTTAAATGCTTGTTTTTCTTCTTTAACTTAAAAAAAGTCCCCAAACAATCTAAAGTAACTAGCTCAGATAAAACATCTACACTCTAGGGGAATAAAATCAGATGACATCTACCCAAAATATTCACAGTTTGGTCCCAGCTGGATAAAATAGGCTGTAGTATGTTTGGTGTGGTTCAGTCTTGGTCTTTGCTGGTCATGTAGCTGAGACCCTGGTCTGTACTGAAAAGCCAATTGCCACCCTTAAAAGGTTAAGATTTTGGGATGTACTTCTGCTACGTGCATACCTAGAGGTGGGCAGTGTGTTTGTAGCTGGGCTCACATGTTGGCACAGACCTGCCTAAAGCACCTAGTTCAGTAGAAGGAACACTGCCCCTCCAGATTTGTTTCTCTTCTGACCACCACTGGCCAGTGGGTCAACTTTCTCAAAGATGTTGCAGCCAGCAAAAGCAGGAAGTGTCTGTTAGAGGCTATGACCAAGGAAAGAAATACTTGGGATGTTAAGGTATCTCCGAGATAGAACATCCCAAGAGCAGGATGTTTGATCTGGGAAGCTTTGGGTTTACTTTTATGCTGTAGGAAAGTAACACAGGAAATGTACATGTCATACTGAAGGGGTGGCAAAAGGGAGGCCCAGGAGTTGTCACTTCTGTTTGAGAAATGCTGCATCTGTTGCCATGCCAATTATATAAGGAGAACTTTCTGCAGGTCAAGTGGCTCTGCATTATTAATCCCAGAGTGAATGTATTTAAAAAGAGCCAAATACTGAGAACATTGATAAAGTGCAAGTGTACACATGAAAAAGGTGTAGGAGTCTCTAAGTGTGCTGAAGACATTATTTTCTTCGGCTTTGTGTTTTGCTGGCTCATTTCTTTTGATTTTGAATATCCTTTTTATTTCTTCCCTTCAGTTTCAGACCAATTCCTTAACTTAAAATTGTCATCTTGCATTGTCTCAAGGAAAGAGCTGAAACTGCTCCAACAGTTTTCTAGTTTAGTCTTCTCTATAACTTCCTTTTCAGAGTTTAACTCAGGAGTTGCCAATAATTGACCACAAGTTCAATTCTTTTGATCCAACCTCTTTTTGTGGTCTCTTTTTGCAGTTTCCTAAACTTGCTATTGTTGCCTTGATTATGTATCATGTAAGGAATTGAATTTCTTGGAATCAAGCTGATTCTTGATTTCATCAATAGTAAATCTCCATCAAGTTAGATCTATTTTTAAACTCAATCTGACTAGTAGCTGTCTTTAACAAAAGATTAAATATATACAGTACCTGAGGTAATGAATGTGCTTTTAATTCGCTTCCAAAGTTGCTTTGAAGTTACTTCAGGTTGCTGTAATTAACCTGTAGCCATTTCTCATGTCTTCTGTAGCCTTGTACCAAAAATAAGCAACTGGATCCCCCTTTGGTTCTCCTCCAGTGTCTGCTGCTCTTCTGTGTTTCTACTTGGCTCCACAGCTCAGATCTATGTAGCCTTCCTGCCATCAAACACTGTGCTGTTCCATTAGAGCATCTTTTAGTTCCCTGGTTCTTCCTGGTAATCTTCAGGTTTGTAGGTGTGGGAGAGGAATTATTAAATTATGTATATTGGCAATTATAAATCTTATCTCTCTCCTACTTTAATTTGGGATATAACTGAAGCAGTGTTTTAAAACGTGATGAAGCTAAAAGCGAGGTTCTGCCGCCTAGTTGGGTTATGCATATTTTGAAATTGCCTACAAGGAAGCAATAGTTTTTTAAGGGTTATAATTCTTTCAGTGAATGAATGAGTCATTTAATGAAAATTGCTATTATACTTCAAAGATAGAGGGAAGAGGTGAAAGTGAAGCCACGCTTGTGCTAAAAATTGAGTCACCCTACCAGTGCTCTTTACTTTCAGTGTAAAATTGACAAATCTGAAATATCTAGTTCAAATGTTTGCCATTGACTAGCAGGCATTTGTTTCTAAAGCTGGTAGAAGCAGTTTTCATTCTTTCTGCCTTCTCAGTGATTGATCTGTTTCTTTCTGGTTTTCTTTCAGAGAACTTAATTGCATGATTTTTTTAAAAAAACAAGCACATCAAATGTCATAACATTAGCATAATCATAAAAATGTCAAGCATTCAGTGCATTTGCAATATGCTAGAGCTTACCAGAGAACGTATATTTTCATCTGATTAATGTGAGTCTCTGGAACATGCCTGTGAATGGGAATCTCTTAAAGAGGTGACTAGTGGTTGCTATAGATTATTCCTGTTAGGGACCAGAACAGTTTTCCCCTAAAGTAGAATAAAATTGGTCCTTAAAAGCAGTAGATCCTAAAGGAAAAGACAGACGTAAAAGGTCATCTAAGAAGAGGAAATCTTACTGGTAGAATCATAGAAGAATTTGGGTGGGAAGGGACCTTAAAAAATGTCTAGTTCCACCCTCCCAGGGGCATATTCCACTACACCAGGTTGTTCAAAGCCCCATCCAAGCTGGCCTGATGCTGTGTTGTGTCCTGTGTGATTTTTGTGTCTGTCTGGTCATATTGATCTCCAGCTGCAAGAATTTGGAAAGCTGGACCACAAATTTCAGTGCCTGTCATAATCTGGATACTACCATCTGTGTCATAGGTAGTATTGTTTTTTAAATACAAGTGGTTGATCAATGCTGTATATTTAAGATGATTAGATAAGCTAAAAAGCATCTGGTACATACTAATAAATGTCCTTTTTTGATTGCATCTAAACTTGTGCAGAATCTAAACTTTGTTCCACTGCTTGCACTAATTGCAATCGCATTATTTTGGTCAGTAATTTAATGGAAGGATTTGGGACTGTGAATCCCAATTGTAATGATGGAAAGGTGGGAAATGGGAGATCAAATACCCTTTGTAAAGCAACTATTATACATTCCTTTGCAGAGTCCCTTCATCTTTCTTGGTTACAGAGGGAAATAGCCACAAAATACAATTAAATATGTTAAAATTTGGACATAGGAACCCAATGTATTGTCAGAGCAGTAATTTGCTTCCCAGCATCCTCTTCTGGATTGTGTCCAGAGCTCTTCACTTGATTTGCGAAAGCTGCCTTCATTAAGCTCTTGACTGCATTTGGTCAGACTGTTATTTAAAGGATTCCTTGGCATTGTTTTTCCATGCATGGAAAGCCATAGACACAGTGTGCAGTGTTCTAGTGTGATCCAGGAGAGGAAAGCAGGCATGCTGTGAGCAAGGGGTCTCCTCCCCCTAACAGCCTCTGAACCTCCTGGTGGGCTTTTCTGAGGAGTGCTCTGTAGTGTCACAGGACATCTCTGTCTTACTGTCTTTGTTCAGATGGGCAGATATTTGCCTTTTGCACATTGCACTTGTGAAAATACAGTGGAGTGTAAATAGGCCACACAGCTGGCAAAATGTGCCAGACTGGTAACTTCTCCCTCCAAATATATTTATGGAGAGCAAAGGCCTTGTAAACCCCTCCATTTATACTAAGGACAGAGTCATTACAGGTAGCTTTTCCTAACGTCTTCTCCCTTTAAGGAATAAAAATTATTCCCTGCTTGTCCCTGCTTGGTTTACTCTTCTGCTCTGTGATAAATCTGAAACAATGCCAGCTGGTGCTGGTGTGGTGGCACCAGGTCATGCTCCCTGGGTATGGGCTGCAATAAACGGGTCACTTCAGCAGAAGCTGCCATAGGGCCCTCAGGGGATAGATACCACTGGGTAAGAACTGCCAATCAGTGTTTGGATCTACATCCTCTGCTCTTCTGACCTGTTCTCTCCTGAGAGAGCACTTTTATGCTGCTTTTTCATTTTTTTTTCCCTTTTCTGTACAGATACCTTTCTGAACCTCATGGCATGCTTGATGTTCATTCACAGAGGTCATGTGAAGCTGCACGTCCCTCTCCAGGAGCAGAGAGGAGATGACAGTGGCTTCAGTCTGCAAACTGTCTGCAAGTAAAGGGGAGAGATGTGCCCACGCCCACATGGACCTGTTTTGCTCATTCCTTCTACTTCATTTCTCCTCACACTCTTCTCTGGCCTAGGAAATTTGACTTTGTCTCCTGTAGTGTTTGAACACCTGTATCCCTTCCTAGGCTGCTGGGTATAACTTCGTATTCCCTGAACTGATGATGGGATTCTATCAGAGATGTCAGAGGACATGGATTTGGTAGTGGTAAGCCCTGATAATAAAACCATTACAAGTCAGATTTCATAATCCATCTGCTGGATATCCAGATCCCAAGGATGGACTAAACATACGTGTGAATATTTCAGAAAACATTCCACATAACTGTAGTCTAGAAATAACTTCCTTCAAAATCCTAAGCACTGAAATGTTTGCAATTGCCTGTGTAATATGTACTATACTGATCATTAAATTCTGCTCTGTGCTGGTTCTCAACATGTAAGAACAAGTCCTGCCTTTACTGTGGGGACGTGATGAGCTAGCAGCAGAGAAGCAGTGCTTCCCTGCAGAGCAGTGAGACCAGTGGAAATAGTCAGGAGTGGGTATTGAAAAGCAGAAACTAATGTGTATGTATGTAAAAAACATAGGAAGCTCTCTAAATTATTTTCAGGTGTCCTCTTTAATCCATCTGTAAAGATGAAAACAATGTCAGATTTTTCCAAAGTCTCTTTTTAAAATGAGTTTTGAAAGCTGTTTCCAGGTAGTGTACATTTTCCATTCAGCAACTCACATGATGCCATGCAAGGTCCCTATCCTGCTCCTGCTCAAGGCAATTTGAGATTTGCTGTTGATGTCATGAAGAGAGTAGCAAAATATTTCAGTTGTACACTTAAACCTCAGGATCCATCCCTGTCACTTGGAATTGTGTACAGCTGGGGAGCATGGAAGGGTTTTAGGACAACAGTCTCTGCACTGCCATGAGCATTTTTCTGGCCTGATGTGGAGATCCCCATGGGAATTGTTGTCTCTGAAGGTGGTAGAAGGGGTGTTAGGGTGTACAGTGTGTAGCAAGGGGACAGCCACAGCTCTTCTGCTGTGCAGGTTGAGGCAGGGCAGCTCACGAATCACTCTTATTCTTTTTGTCTCGTGAATGAGAATTGCAAAGGGAGTGTGTGTTGCACTGCCAGCACAATAGCATGTTCTCCACCCGAATTTGTAGATTTGCACTTAAACATCCCCAGTCTGCTCCCTGATTGGTTACTCAAAATGGAATTTTCACATTAAGTCTGCAGGTGATTCATACTGCCTTCTTGTTTCTTCTCCTAGGACACCACTGTATTTCATTCCTTAGTCACTGTCTTACAATGTCAACCTTCAGAAAGCACACGTCTTTGCATTATGACCTTATATGAAGTTGGTAACTTTTGCATGTCAGGAATGAAATGTATAATCAAAATGGGAAGCATGGTAAGGTGTCAAGGAAAGGGAAACAAATGAGTGTGATCCAGAACGTTACCTCTCTTTGTGGATGACTTGACTGAGACACAGATTGAAGGGACAGATCTTTTTACTATTACTCCTTAGAATCACAGGATAAGAAATTGCTTTGCTGGAGGCCATTTCATCCTGACTGCATTCATATACAAGTGATTTGCTTCAGTGCACAGGGGCATATCCTGCAGTGTTAAAATCAATGGGAATGTTGCTGCTGAAAATAAGAAAAGCATTTTATCTTTGTTTCTGATAACTGATGTCACAAGATCTTGGAAGGGGTTTTACTGCTCGTAAAAACAATCTCAGTTTGTGTTTTATCCCTGGTGCCTAATGTCTCCATTGTAAGTGGCATTTCACCAGGATGCTGTGCCTTGTGAATCCAGGGAGAAGGTTATACACTGGAAAGGCATATCACACCAGCACTTAGTGACAAACAAGTAATTAAGACATCTGGATAGAGAAGGACACATCAAGAAAAAAATTTAACAAAGTAGGTGTCTAAGAACAAGAAACAGGAACTGAGAAGGTGAAGCTTCAGGTGAACTCATAGAACAGAGCAGTCATGGTTGTACTGGATCCTCAACTTGTTGCACTCTCAGCTGCTCTTTCCTCCCTGGAGTCTTTCCAGCACAGATGGTGCAGCTGAGGCTGCATGGCCTGAGGCAGAGTGTTGGAGCAGCAGCATGTTGTTAGCTGGCTTAGCAAAAATTGTCTTTTTTCTCTTTTTTCAGCCCATGTACTCTAAGCTGAGGCCTAACTCTGGGCTTACTCTTTTCCTGTGATTGAATCCATAGAGAATTGGACTGTAATAATGGCAGCAGATTGTATATTTTCTTGTCTTTGCATGGTTTGACAGCAAGCCAGTGATAGCAGTTTTCAGAGCAATAAAGATTACCTGTCTATTTCCCTTTTCCCACTTACTCCTCTCCCCAAGCCAAATCATATTTTTTTAAACAGTTGGGATTTCTTGCGCAAGTTAACTTGCTAGAGCCTGTGCAAACCTGGGCTCTGCTTGCTCCAGTGGAGCACAGTCAAGTCTATGCACAGCCACAGCTTTCTAGTTTCTTTTCAAATATCTGATTCCAAGCAGGCTGAATCTGTATCTGGGAGAGGTTGGTATTCCCCTGTAATATTTCTGTGCACCCACATATAATGGATCATTCTGAAGACCAAAGCAGCAGCTCTCATTCAATAGGTGGTGGTTGCAAATTCCTGAAGTGGGGAAGGCTGTTCTGAAAATTTTATCCAAAGCCTGGATTTTTCTCTGTATTTTTTTTCCATGGTTCTGTTATATTTATACATTGCTCTGAAACATTCTCATCTTCTCTTAAAGTTGTTTTCAATTTAGGTCTTCACTAGAGGAGCTAATTTTAGATACGTAGTTACGCTTTTTTTTTCTCATAAGAGCCTACTAAATAGAAAGCACTTTTCTACAGGATATTGTTCTGCTTTGGATCCCACCTTTTTTTCTTCTTTAGAAGTGTCAAAAAGATGTCACTTAATTTGAACAGTAGCAAACCTCAGCCCCAAACAGAGAAATATGCAGTCTTTCTCAAGACATGTTGAGACATCCCCCTGCAGCTGTAATGGGTTATCAGCACATCTCCACCCTTTCACCAGATGCAACCTCTTACAGGCAACTTTGTCTTCAGACTTCAGTTGTATATCATCTGATCTCAACTAGTGTCAAAAGACCCAGGAGCTCTCTGCTTGTCTGCTGGGAACATTGATCCACTCACCTCAACTATTTACAAGATGTGAAGTCTTTCCTTCCCTTGCACTCTCTTTCTCTCTTAAAAAAAAGCTGTCAGTATTTCAGAAAGTGTGAGCAGCAGATCTTTGTGTACTTTAATCCATAAATAAACATTTCTTCTTTTGAACTTCATTAAAATTGGATGTGTTTTCACTGTAAAACACTTCAGTACCCCTATCATTTAGACATATTTGGTGATGGATATTGCAATTAAGTTCTGTCTGTAGGAATAATTGTTGTCTAGAAATACTCAATTTATGCCAAAAAAGAGAATCAGACTACAAGACATACTGTTTATAACAGTAATTTTAGATATTAAACTGTTACTGCTGTTTTAACAGGTTAGGCCAAATGCATCTTTGTTTTTATGACCAAGCTTGCAGGGAAGTTGTGGAGATGTGAGTTTGGTTTGACTTCTGAACAATTATATCTGACTTTCTTCTGGTAAGACTTGTTGATGTATCACATTCAAATCTCCAGCTTTGCCTTCTCTGCATTTGACCTGAAGAAAGGAATTCCTGCTTTAAAATGGTCATCAATCACTGCTGTGTAGTTAAGCTGATAACAAAGCTAAGGCTAAGCCAGTGTTAATTTAGCCAACTGTTACATTACTGACAATATTTGTCAGCAAATGATTTTAATTAGACCGGCATAATGAGATAAGTAGGCTAAAACTAAGCAAATTACTAAAACTAAAGAAGGATTCTGATGACAAACAAGTCCTGATGAGAGTAAGAATGATTTTTTTTTTTTTTTTTTTTCCCCACCAGTGTCTGAATAGCACGTGGGAATGGAGAGACAGCAATAATCACATGAGAAATCACTTAAAAAAATGATGCCGGTGTGCTGGAATGCTGAGCTGGTGTCAGGAAGGCTTGCAGAGTTTGAGCAAGTGCTGTGCAAACTTCCTGAGCAGCCCCGGCGGGGCTCGTTTGTGTGCCTGCCTTACGTGCCTCGCATGGAACAGGGCAGGGAAGGCTTGTGCTGTGAGACAACACAGTGCAAGGCATGTGGAATAGGACCTGCTGAAGTTCGGGGCTGTAGTTAAGAACAAGTAGGGAAAAAAAACATGGGAAGAGCAGGCAGAGAAAAATACAGTATTTGTTTTGAGAAAGAAGTAAGAATGGAGAGTCAAAAAGAAAAGCATTGTTTGGTGTTTGAACAAGGAAATGTTTGGGGTGAATAACCTGCTGCTCTATTTGTCTCTTTCTCTCCCTACATAGGTTTTTGTTCTGATTTCTGGTGGAGTATTCTGGCCCCTCTGTTATTTTCTCCTGTCTGCCCATGGTCTTCCTGAGACCTGCTGGCAGAGGGAGGTTTTCACAGTCTGAAGTGTTGATTCTGAGAAGTGTGAAGGAAACAGAACTGTGCTGGATGATGTGACTCACCTTGGAGAAGTTGATGTTTTCTGGCTGAGGGAAACTGTAAAGTTTCAGCTTTACTAGTCCAGATGTTTTAATGGATATTGCTGCAGTAAGAGAAAGCCTGGTCTGTATGTTTGACTCAGTCCTGAAGAGAATAACAAGTTACATACTAATATAAATGTTTAATGATTTATGATTAAAAAAAAATTAGACGGTGAGCAAAATACTAGGTTAATTGACTATGGAGTCCTAAGTTCCCCAAAATGTAGCATTCCAGCCAAATATGGCTAAAATATCAGCTGTCAGATGATGAATATTTTAAAGAAGATTCTATTATACACCTAGGGGTTCATTCGCTTCAGTAATGAGGACAGTTACCTCTAGGGAAAGGAACTATATTATGCTTGCCACTTAACCAGGGGCTGGTTTGACAGGCATCAGCTCAGAATATATGTGTATATATAGGGAATCACAGCAGCTTGTCTCAAGCTTACTGAGCAGGAAATGTTGTGCTGTACAATACTCTGGGTTTCTGTCTCTGGATTTGTGGATGGCACTGAGTGGGATTCAGACTATTTTTATTCCTGAGTCTGATTGTTGAGGTGGAATCCATCACCTACTAAATATTAAATCAGCAGGTTTTTTAAAGAGTAACACTGTCTCTGCTGACTTGAATATCCTTATGTGGCCCAGAGGAGAAGAGAAACAAAGACAAGATGAGAAAACGATCGTCTTTGGCATTCTTCTTAATATTAATGATTTCTCTAGTTTTCAAGCTATTGAAGGCAAAAAGTGAGATAGTAGAACTTTCACATGGGTAAGAAATGGCGCAGGTGAAAAAAACCCCCATACATTATAAAAACTGTGATGAAACTTCTGGAGTTGAATTATTTGTTGGAAGAGATGGGGAAAATGCCTCAACAGATTATTTTTTAAACAAGTTTTGTGTAATTGTTTCCAAACAAACATGGCTGGGAATTACTAGGAGTATGTCAATTCCAAATCACTTGAACGATTTCATGCAGATTTATTTCAGATTTTATGTCAGATTTTACTCTGACTGTGGTTTCTGAAACCTAGTGTTTGCAAATGCTGAGGTTTTGCACTAACTACCCAACTTACATGCTATGGTTCATCTTAGCAGACTGACTGAAATCGTAAATAGTTCCTTCATTTTTTCTTTTTCAAGTTGCACTTCATAGACCATATCCAAAGACACCTGTGAGGTGTCTGAATGAGTAGTTCTAGTATACCCATATGAATACTGATTTTATATAGTTGCCTATATGAACATTGATCATTGATCAATAAAAGCCCATCTCTGTCACTCTTAAAAGATGCTTTAAGACTTTTAAGGATTCTTTAGGATTTTAAAAATTCTTTTTCTGATAATGAGCAGGTGGGGGAATAACAAAGGGATGACAAATGATGGCACTTTTTTTTGGTTTTACATTTTGCAAAATAGTCAGATTTCAGTTCCAGATATCAAAATGAACAATTGTTGCACCAATCTTCTAAACCCAGTGAAGGTTCTGAAAAAGTTTCTGCTTGGTGACTGCTCACTTAATGGAAGCTCACTTCTTATGTCAATTTTTTAAGGCCTCAGATGACATATCAAAATGTCCTGGATGCCCTGATGTTTAAACAGCACATCCTGTGAGATCCTATGGTAGGAGAATTCCAGTCCTTTGCTTAATTTCAAGTAATTCTCCTTGTTTAGCCAGATGAATGATCTAGGTTTCAGAATACAAGTGATTTATTCTGATGGTGTTTGTTAGATAAACTGACCCTTCAATGCAAAAAAGGGACAAAATGAAAGTACTTATTAAGTTGATGCCTTTGCATATTTCACATGCATTTTTTAAGATCCTGTTACATATTCATCAGTTTTAGTCACAGAGTTGTTGCCATGAATGCTCTGTGTATATGTGGGTATCTGAGCTGCTTTGTAGGAGTGGGGGTGGTAACGAGAAAGGGAAAAATTTAATATGAAAATTGGGAGGGAATAAGTGGGATGAGGAATTAGAAGGGACTCTGAGCTATATTGTTCCCATTCTATAGGTCTGAATCTTTAGAGGTTGTAGGGTTTCCTTTCCTAGTATAACTTGACATTCACTGGGAGTTTAGGTCAAATTTTGGTGTTATTTAAAACCTATCAGTTATTATTTTCATCTTGAGATAAAGATGGAATATTCTTAAATTGTCCAGGGGCCACAAACTTCTTTGTCATCCTATCAGTTCATTAATTGTCTACATTGGCTTTAATTGTGTAAGACCACAACATAATGACTTTATCAAGACTTGGAAATTTTGGGAAAAATGAATGGGTTTGTTGGGTTTTCTTTTTGCTTTCAATAGTATATTAGGCTTGGTTTTTTTTCAGATTGTGAACAAAAATAGATTAATAGTTCCAACATCATATAGCTCAGATTTTTTTTCCACAGTGATAACAGTGAATTGTGAGAAAGAGTTTGGAGTCATAGTCAAATATCTGCACAGAGGAAGTAATTTCATCCCAGAAAGCTGTAAAAAATTTTCATAGTGGTGCTTCATTTTAAACAAAGTCTAAATTAACTGGAGCTGGAAGTTGGTGCTAACACTCAAATCCCCACCCCCCCCCGCCCAAATTCCTATTCTTCCAGATTTCTTAGCATTTGTCATGTCTTAGAATTGGTTTTCTATAAAGAGGTAAGGGAACCAATCTACTCGGCAAGGAGCAATCAGGCAGAATTTCTACAACTTCCACAAAGCCTGAAGGTCTTGTGCTGTTTCCAGGTGTGGTTCAGAAATGTCACAGCTGCCTGCAGTGGCCGAGGCAGAAATGTGGAAATCATCCCAAGAGTCAGTCCCGGCCCTGCTGCTGGTTATGCCATTTCAGCAGCTCTTGTGTGTGCACTTTGTGTGGGCAGAGCTCAGCCACCTCACTTTCAGTGAGTGCTTTGGATTTCTGCTGCAATGGGTAAGAATGGGTGACCTTTAATTATCCAGTCTCTAGGAGATTGTGGGGACAAAGCAAGCCCCTGGCTAGAACATGCTGCTGCAAGTCATGATGCAGATTTCTGCAAACAGTGGGTGATTTGGAGAAGTGAGCTGTTGGTGTGGCAGTCTGCTCTTTAGTAAGCTGTGCAGGTCAAAAGAAAGGCGCATGGGCATAAACTCCTGTGTTTTTCCCCCCTCAAAGGCCTCAGCATAAACCTGGCACTGCCAGGGCCTTGTTTAGGAATGATATGACTGACACGTTCTCTGCCTGAGATTTGTAGAAGGCTTATTTAAATGCTAAGTGTACCTACCCCCCGTTTTGCCCTTAACTCTCTGCTCATTTTTTCTTTCCAAGTCACTGTTAGCCAGTGATTTTAGCCAGAAGCAGCTAAAATGACAGAAATCTGTAAAAGGGGTTCGTGGTTGGAAGTAGAGCACTACATGCTGAGTGCTGCCTGCCAGCGTTTTACTTGGATTTTAAGTGAGGGGGAAGGAAAGTAAGAGTTCTCTTCTTCATTTTTTAATTAATGCAGACACCATTTTCATTCTGAAGTGTCACACACTGAAAATCAAAGGAGCCTTGTATAAATAATAAGGAAAAAAAAAAGGTTCTCCCTATTAGTAATGGAAAACATTTTCAAACAAGATCTACAGAATTACGATAGGGCTGGCACCTCCTCAAGGTGAAAGTCTCTCAAAATCATAACATAAATTATTGATTTGTCCAAGTCTCTTCTCCATAGGAGATTTACAATCTCATTTTCACAGTTGTCTTAAGAAGGAAGAGAAAGAGATTCCTATCTAGGTCAGAATGAAAGCATCTTCTCTTTACAAAATAATAATAAACCCCTATTTTAGATAAAGTGAATAGCTATGCTAAGAAATTATAGGGCTTTCTGTTCATGTCAGGAAAAACTCCATTTAAGAAAATATATTTACTGCTGTGCAAGTGTAATCAGAGTCACACATTATGACATCTCAGATACAAGGAAGGATTGTTGTAAATTTTAAGTCAGATGTGTAAGGAAGATATGTATGTCTGGCCTTCTTTGAATTTGGCTGATAATAACTGTCTTCGTGAATAGAGAACTCCCCAAATAAAGGGCAAAAGGTGGAAAGTATGAAGACACTGGCAAATTAGAAGGGAACAAGATATGAATCAGTCCCCTTTTGTGCTGCCACCTTAGTTCAAATACAGCAGTATGGGTCTAGCAAATTAAGATCAGGAAAATCAAATGAAAGGCTAAGGTAATGTGGCATATAAGTGAAGGTAAGCCTTCCTTGATGAGCTGTCTGGCAGCACCTCTCGGTCTATGAAGAAAGGATTTGACTGCTGAGGAACCAAAGAAAGTGAAATCCAAGAAGAAAGTAGTCACCTCTTAATCACCCCAGGCAGGAGAAGGGGGTACCAGAGCACACAGAAAGATACCGAAGGTGATGAGCAAGAAATGCACTGAGCAAGCAGGAGGGGTGCTTGGGCAATGCCTCACCTTCTGTGGTGAGAAGCAACAGACTTCAGATATTTCAATCTCATTATAAGCATGATGGAGAGGGTTAAAATTTATTCTTAAAACCAAGAAAGGACTGGTAGAGCAAAATACTCCAAAGATCAGTGTTGTATGTCAAAGGAAAAAAAGTCTTCAAATGGCAGTTTGCAGCTAGTGATCTTAAGTGTTTGCTGATCAGGGTCTTAAAAGAAAAAAACATGACATAGAATTTAGTTCTCATCTACTTGATAGCCACAAAAAACCCAAAGTATAGTCTCTAAAGACTAGTTTTAACAAAGAAAGCTGCATTGCGTTATCCTGGAAGATTTAAGTGTGAGCAATGTGTTTAAAATACTATAATAGAAAAGTGAATGCTACTTTGGTTTTAGTCTGGTCATTTGGTCCCTGCACCTGGTATTCTCTTGCTGTTCAAGAATTCCTCCTGAGATGGTTACTTTTCTGAAAGAAGAACTCAAATCAGTTGTAGGTGCAATAGGCAGAATTAGTAAATTCTTTTCTACCTATTGTCCTAAAGTTTTGTCTGCCACATACAGCTACCAAAGGAACAAATATATTGCAGAGGGCAGTATTAGATTGTCATACACAACTGTTGTCAGGCATCTGAAATAGCCTCAATTTTTTTTGTCAGTCTTTGAAGAAGAATAATGCCCCCTAAATATGGATATTTGAATAGGTGTTTGCGGATCTGTCTTTAATACTTGGCTTTACCAAGACTTCTGGTTTCAAGATTGACTGTTTGGTCAAACCATTGCAGATATATTTGTGGTATGCAATGTAGTCTGAGGCTGAAAATGGAGTTCTGGGTTGTGAGGCAAGGATAACTGTACAGGGACACTTTCTTCCATGCAATGTTGTAATAAGAAGCAGGTAGTTGCTACAGGTGATAAGACCTAAGTGAATACTCACTTGAAAATTGCAGATTAAATGATGAGATCTGTGTCAAACAACTGTTTGAACCAGCTGGACCTGTGTGGGCTGTAAATCCAAATATTTCCTTTTGGACTTGCTGTTTCTCACAGCTCCTCAATAGCTAGTGTCCTGCATGGCATTGAATATACATTGAGGTTACACTAGAAAGTATTTTGCCAGCATAGATGGCTCTTTCTGAGTAACCTTTCCATCAGAAATGTGCAGATTAAATTTTTATTCAACAGCTGCAAGTGCTCCTTCAAGTGGAATCATGTTCTTCATGTCTGGCTCTGCTGCAATTCCATCACAATTCTTGCAAATGCTATTTGGGCTGCAAGCAAAGCTTCACCAGGGTTGGTGCTGAGGATGTAAAAGAATGTTCACATTGTGCTTCAGATTTGTCTCAAAAGAACATCCAGCTTGCAAGTGACTAAAAAAAACAGCCTTTGTCAGTAAAAGAAACAGATTTCCTTCAGGTATAGTGGAAATGAGTCCAATTGATGAGGAAGGGAGAATTGTTTTTACCAGATCATTTTTTCTGACCTCAACTAGACATTGTCCCTTCTCAAACACTGAATTTTTCCTCTTTGGAAAAAAACCTTCTTCTTCATGGTTAGAAGGTTTCGTACTAATCAAGTGGCAGTTTTGCCAGAGGGCTGGCAACTGTCATAAAACATAGCTCAAACTAGGAATTCCCTGGCCTAATGGGTTTGTCTAGTGCAGAGCTCTTTCCTTTTCCTCTCATTCTAGGGCTCTTGCCTGATTTGATTCTGGTCTTGTTTGTGTTGGTGTAAATCAGGAGTAACTCAGCTCCTGTAAGCACAGTTCAGGTAAATGAGATCAGGCTCCAGCACGTGTTATTCCATCACTCTATTCTGTTAAAGGAGCTACAAATGGGTGATTATCCAGTTATGATTTGCATAGATCCTCTGTTTTGTAGTTTTGCTATACGTCGTTTCATCAGATGTCCTTCCAATTTCTACCCCTGGTAACTTTAAGTAATTTTTTACTTAAACTGAAGCAGCTTTCATTTAAAATTCTGTAAAGCTTTTTACAAACTTCAATTACCTAAGTTTCATAACATTCCTGTAACATCAGTTAATCAGCAGGGTTGTACATCTGCTGCATCCTGTCAAATGTAGCTCCCAGACCAAAAGAAAAAAAAAACTATAAAAAAAGAGCAAACCAACCAAAAGGCCTGTTAAGACAAAATTAAGTTTGCAGTATTAATTTAAGATGCCTTTAGAATTCAGGGCAAAATGTATTATCTAGTTTGCAGGAAACGTTTGAAAAGAAAAGCAAAAAAGCAAGCAAATATGTTTCCTTCATATAGGATGTACAGAAGAAATTTCAGGCAGAAAGCCTGAAATTGGAGTGATATTCAAAACTCATTCTGTTTAGTCACAGTCCATTTTTGGAATTTCTGCCTTTTACAGTTTCCCCTAAGGGTTTTTGTAAGATATTTAGAAATCTATCAGGAAATCACAAGGCTTAGCTTTCTAATTAGTGTTGTGAAGCTGTGTTTAAAGCATTCAGCAATTCAGTCGTGAAGTGTGTAACACCACTGAAAATCCTCCTTTCTCCTCTCCCACCTTTCCTCCTGCTGAGCAGTGACTCTTAGCATGCCATACACTCTGAGCACAATTTGTGGACTGCTGTGAGGGGCTTATTCTTTATGAAAATACCTGTGCCTTCTATGAGACAATTCCCCCTTTCAGGCAGAGGCTCTTGCTTGCAGCATGGGAGTCCCTAGGTATGCGTGCAGGTAAATTTGTCCAGGGATTCTGGCCCAACAAAGCAAATGAGATCATGACAGGACCATGAGACAGTGCCCAAGTACACTGAAATGAAAGAACTCAATTTTCAGTTACAGAAATTGAGTTTTTGGGCAAGTAAGTCTTGATGAAATATATTTTATTTTTCTGAAGGGAAACAGACATAGTTTGCTGTTAACTAAATTTTATGTAGCAAAAGTCAAAAGGGAAACATTTCCAGGAATCTCTTATTGCAAGTCAATATATACCATTAATACGCTCCCTGCTGCAGTAACAAGGAGACCCTGGGACCAAGCTCTTACTGATTGATTCTCACGAGCTTGGCTGGTGGTCCTTGGGCCTTATTAAATTCTCCTCATCTTGTTTTTGCACACTTATTCCCTTGAGCTACAGCTTAACCGCGAAACTTCTCTCACAACTTGTCGATTCTTAATAAAATTTGTTGAGCTATAAGGTTCAAGGTTGTCTCATCCCTGTGATTAAGTCTGTTCAGCTTTCAGCACAGTCAGTTATGTTGCACTTAGCTTGATTTGCTTTGCTTAAGGCTTTCTGAACAATTGGTTTGCTCGGTGCTGTTGCTAACCCCAGTTCTAGCCGTGTGATGACCTTTCTCCAGCCCTGATTATTTATGTGTATCCTGCAGTTCACTGGGGAAGTGTGTGTTGGCTTCCAAACAAAGATTGCTGTCTATTATATATAACCTAAAAATACAACTGTGAACATGTGTAGGAACTAGGAGCAGGATTTTTTTCTTGGAGTTTATTAACATACTACTGTATTTATTTCAAAACCTACAAGATGCATGTTTTTAGAGGTTTATTGTTCAAAAGTTGCTCTAATTATAACAACAGACAGACTGGTAGGTGCAAAGTAGAAGCAGTTACATTTATTGGCTTTATAAAACAGTTTAAACTGTTTGTATTTATATAAACATTTATATATTGCTATCTTCACTGGAAACCTTGGGTTGCAAGACAAAATGCCTGAGCTTTGGAAGATACCTACAAATACGGTAGAGTGGTAGACAAAAATGAATAAAGTTATGGGTGTTGAAAATGTCCAGCTACGCAGAAATAAGTAGAATGAAGTGTCCTAAATTTATGTGTTCATTAGAAAGGAAAAAAAAGGCCAAGCAAAAAAATCCGTTTGAGTACTAAATATACCTCTCTGCTCCATCTCTCCATCTTTCATTTGTTTAGGCAGATTTTCTAAGATGAGGCTTAGGTCTTCATCCTCTGTGCGTGTGATTGCAAGATGACCTCACTCATGGAGTAAGGAAAATCATAAGAGAAAATTTCTGAATGTCTCCTTCATGCAGAAAGCTTCATCTGCAACTCATGCCTACCCCAACACAATAGCAGTCACAATTATGGTGCTCTAAAACATCAGGCTGCATTAATTTGGGCTCTCACAGAGATTTTATTAACTTTTGGCTAATAAAAAGACAATTCCACAAATTTGGTTATGAGTAATCATCCATAGTTTATTGCCTTTTTTTTTTTTTTTAAACCCCATAATTGCAAAAGCCAGTGACATTTGATTGTGTGTTAGGGGAGCATAAAATATGGGGAAGTGGGAAAGCCCTCCTATGCCTGTGAGTGTCCTGCTACTGCTTGCAGAAGCTTTGTTCATTCTGCTGCAGGACAGTGTGCACCACGGTTGTTTGGTGCTGCTGTGCACCAGAGCAGGGGCTGCCAGGGGTCAGGCTCAAAGGAAGGATGGCTTGGAAATACAGATATATCTCATTACTTTTACTCCCTCATGGACTCTTTCCTGGCCCTGTGAATTCCTGCAGTTTGCACTTACCTAACCCTGGATATTCAGTGCTGTTGAGAAGTTTCCGTTATCGTAAGCCATAAATTTTACTCACCACACCCATTCCCATGAGCATCCAAGCACCTGGTCTGACATGCCATCCAAACAGACAAAGGAAAATTATGCAAGAAAGTGGTAGCAGGAATTATGGGCATGAGAGATACCTGTGAAACCCATAAAAATGGCAGGTGGGTGTTCTCCCAGGCTGGCTGTGCTAAGAACAGAGTGGGTGAAGCAGTAGCAGAGTGCAAAACCAACAGAAATTAGTCTAATGCCAGTTGCACAGGAAGGATGGAGAGAGGTGAGGGGGAGTTCAGAGGGCAGTCAGGCAATGTGAAGGAAAGAACAACTTCCAGCTGTAGAAAATTGCAGGGAGGAGACCAAAAGGAAGCAATTCTCACAGACAGTAAACACTTTTGCTATTACAGTAACTCAAATTAATAAATATTTATCTTATTAAACTGTCCAAAGACTTGGACCTCACTGGACTGGTCTCTGAGTAAATGTGAAAATTGTCTCATTGGGGCTTCCTGGAGAGATCCAGTGAGTTTATTGAACAAAGCTTGTGACAACAGGTCAGGATAAAAGAATGCAGGTCTCCTGGGCAAACTGCTGTGCTGGCTCTGTTTCCCCCTGTGTGAAACAGACTCTTCTCTGCCCTGCAGAGATTCCAACAATGTTTGATGCTGTTCACATACTGCAGCAGAGTGGATGTGCAGAAGGGCTCTGGCATAGCTGATCCTCTGAAAGTGTTGATGCATTCCTGCTGCACTCAGTCTCCAGAAGGAAGCTCTCTCTTGTGCTTTCATTTGGCATGACAGAGGGACTACACACCATCTCCAACCTTCAGAGGTGATGGTACCCACGAGATGAGTTGGGGTCAAAGAGATAGTTTGGAATAAGCCTCTAGAGGTTACACTGTCCAAACCAAAGTTGGAATAACTTCAGATTTAAACCAGGTTAACCAGGACCTTGTCCAGTCTTGTTTCCAAAATCTCCCAATACAAAACTCCACCATGTCCCTGGACAATCTCTTTCAGTGCTTAATCATTCTCAGCCTACATTTTTATCCTATGATGTCCAATTAGGTCTTGTCTTGCTGCAACTTGTTGTGACTATTGCCTCTTGCTGAGCACCCCAGAGAAGAGTTTGGCTCCACCCTCATGCAAAGTCATTTTTCTGTAGCAGGAGCCTGCAATTAAATTTTCCTATACTCTTCTCCAGGCTGAGAAAACATGTCCTACCAGCTTCTCCTTGGATTTAATGTGCTTCAGCCCCCAGCTAAATGACCTTTCTCTGGCCTCTTTCCAGTTTGAAAGTATATGTCACATATTGGTGAGCCCTAAACTGGACCCAGATGCAGCCTCACAAGAGCTGACTAGGAGCAGTACTTCACTTGTCTTTCTGGCTATGGCCTCTGAGAAAGCAGCACTGCATTCTGCACCCCTGCCCAGGCCCCTCTTGCAGAGCTACAAGCCAGGCAGTCTGTTCCCCACTTGTACTGCTGCAAGGGACATTTCTGTCTTTGGGGCAGTACTTGGCATTTCTGTTTGCAGAACCAAATGTGTTTTCTCTCTATCCAGCCCTCTAGCTTGTTGAAACCCCTCTGCATGGCAAGGCAGCTCCTCAGCATAGAAAATTTTCCCCATAGCTTGGCATCAGCCGTCAGCACTTTTTATTTTTTCTCTCCTGCTCACCGATGAAGATGTTAAATAACGTCATCGTCCATACTGGCCCCTTGGTTACACCACCACTTATTAGTCCTTAGACTTTGAACTGTTGCCTACTACCCTCTGAGTGTTGGCAAAGTTTCATCTATTCTGTTGGACGTCACCCATTTGCCAGTGTGTCCTTACTAATCCTATAACCAGCTAGAAGAAATGAGGGATGCAATAGAAAATGCTTTAGACAAACTTTTCGATTCCTGGAAAAATCACTGAAGAGTTTATTATAGATCAGAATAACAGTGTCCCACAGAAACTTTCCTATTTGCTTATGATATTCATCATCATCATGATGATGATCACAATCATCACCATCATAGAATTTAACAACTGAATAAAAAAAAGATGTGTATCATTGTCCTTGAAAGAATAAGAATCTTTTTCATTTGTGTATTTCTGTCTTTCATTTGATAGAATGCTTCAAAATAACTAGAGATCAGTGTACATTTAACAAGAAATTTTCTAGACTTTATCATAAACAATAGCTTCCTTTTTGTATATACTTTTTTCCTAAATGGAGGAAAATCGGTGCAGCATAAATTCAGCTTTTATCACTTTTGCCATGCACCCACTGAAATCTCAGGCAATGAAAAACCTGTTGCCTTTCTGCAGCCCCGGAGGTAACTGCAAGCAGTTCATACTCTGAACATCTACCAAATTCACTTCATTTAAAATTCAGTGCAGTGTCTTCCCTTTTGGCAGAAGGAGCAGTTGAATACAGCTATCAGTGTGTAATTTATTTTCTTTCTACCTGTGCAAAATGAATGTTTCATAGCCACAACAGAGGCTGAAGGCTTGGAGAGCCCTTGTCCCAGTACAGCACAGGAGAAGGAAATACATCCTGGTTCTGTCCACTATGAAATATACCTCAGACTTCCATTTCCAGCATTTGTCTCTCTTGTGCATGTGGAAATAAATGAGATAAGACTGATACTTATTTATGGAGATGTAATGCCCTCTGTTTGTGTAGCTGCAGGAATGCTCACTTTATCAAAACCAAGAGATGTACTAGACTGTCTTAAAAAAAATTCCATTGGATATTCTTGGTTGAGTCTTTTCTTTTTGTACATAAGTTAAATGCATGATTTTCAGCAGACACATAACAGAAATTTTGAACAAAAAAGTTCTGCAAGGGCTCAAGGAAAAGCATCTTGCATGAGCAGCTAAATGTTTGAGGAATGGGCTGCTGGGATGCAGTGCAGAAACAGTTCACAGTAACAGCCTGGGTTACAAATTGATGTTTTATACCACAGCTGACAGATCTTATGGTCTTAAATAGCTCGGCTAATCTGAAGGTTTTCACTACTGTCACAGAAAACGTGGGAGAAAGAAGACTACATGTGATAGAATTTCAGTTAGCAGCAAGTAAAGCAGACACATAAATTTTATCTTGAACCAGGCTCTGTTTTCCAGTATACTGCAAATGATGTTCTCATCTTGTTACTGTTCATTAACCCAAGGATGTGAAATCATTCTCTATATCTGGTCTCTCAGCCCTCACCACATACCCCCTTCCCTTTCTCCCTCTCTCTCACCCTGAATTCCTCTGTGAATAGTGCAAGTTCATTCATCACCAGGTAATCAGAAGACTGTCATGATCTACTGGCTGCAAAATTTGAGAGTAGTTATAATTTCATTTGTAATACAGAAAGACATTTCAGAAACTGCTGGACAGAGAAATAGAAAGAGATGTGTGTATTTCACAGAATACTTGGTTCTTGTTTTGCACTAGATTTTACATTAATTTTTTTCTTGATCTTGTAGACTGTTTCTTTTCTCTGCTGTTGTTCACATTTGGGCTGCTTTCAAGTGAAGCTTATAAATGGGGGCTATTGCTGTAAATGAAATGTAGAAAACATATACAAATGTATACAGGAAGAAAAAATAATCTACTATTAGTCTCACGAAAGTTAACACAAGCGGGCCTTTAGTCATAGAGATTTCAAATGTGAAGCATTTATTTAATCTAGTTTTCAAGGCAAGTTTTGATAGCTTTAAATAACAAAAATTTTGTTTAAGAAAAATCTCAAGAAAGCCCTCTGTCCATTTGTGCGTATGTTAACATTCCTGTGCTTGAGACCTCCCTGAACTGTCTTATTCTGTGACTTTTATGCTGTTGACTTTGCCTTTTTTGCTGGTGATGTCAAGCTTCCTTGTTCAATCCAAGCTGTGTGATTGAGGCACTCAGCATTATCCATTGTTTGAACAAGGTCTTGTTGTGTGCTCTGGCTGATTGATAGCTTATTCTCAATAAATAAAGACTTGCACTCAAGGTCTTTGAAATGTTTCTTGCTCAGCTAGTCAACTTATATTCAGAGAATATAAGGCCAACTGTTCCTTTCCTATATTCGTTTATGCAAATAGATAACTTTTTTATTTTTCTCAGACTCACTATCTTAAAAAGGAAGAGAGAGCAGTCAGGAGGAATTATTATTTTTCTAGTCCTACTCGTCTTTCTGTTTAAGATGTAGGTGTTTTCTGGGTGCATCTTTAATCTGAAGTCTCAGCACAAGATGTTTTTAGTAAGCACCATTTATTCTGAAATGGAATAAAGTGAAATGCTAGTAATGCTAGAAGAGGAGCAACACTGAAATACACTGTTTCCCTTTGAAAAGAGAAGGACCCTGGAATTATGCTGTGAATATCTGCAGAGGGTGATGCACAGCTCAGACCTTCTTTTGGGAGGAGTATCAGTTGTCAATATAAACCCTTTGCAGGTGATTTAGTTAATAGTTCTTTGTGTAGTTTTCCTCCTTCACTGACACAATTGATCAACATAAGCAGCTTTAAAAAAGATCCCAACACTGCAGTGTCACAGTCTGCCCTGCTGTCTTTAAAAAAGTGCTATGGAATCAAGTTTTTTTCTAGACTTACCATTCTGTGTCTCTAATATAAGAAAGATAATTGCTAAGTAATACTCTCACTGTCTACTCCAATGGAAAGATGCAATCTGGAGGTGCAGATCTGCTTTCATTTTACTGTGAGGGGGAAAGAGAAACCTCCTGCAGGTCGCTGACATTTTGCTGTGGTAATCATTCCACTGTGCTGTGCAGACACAAAATAGCACTACTGTCTGTCTTCTGTACTCACCATTCCCTTCTGCCTACTCCTATGCAAGGAAAAGTGTCTTATAAAGGTGAGATAGCAAAGTTTCTCCAAATAAAATTAATGATGTCGCTATAAAGGGGAACATTTTATAACATATGGTATATATGCAACTGACAAGTTTTATGGCAATTCTATAATAAGAGTCAACCATATTAAAAAAAAAGATAAGTATTAATCCTAACATATTTGAATAAAGCTCTCTACCCATCTCTTCTTAGTCTCTTTATTGGGAATGGATTGGGTTGGGGATGTAGGAAAAATATTGCATAGAACTTTTTTTTTTCTCTCTTTCTTCTCTCTGGTCAGAATAATTGTTTTATTATTTACATAAATTTCAAGTTCAATGCACACCTGTACTGGTATGTACACAAAAATATGCTTGAAAAATGTGAAACTTCCCTCATACTCTGCATTCCTTTGCTGCATAGTGGAAGTTTACTCTTATGCTTACATTGGTTAAATCATTAATTCTTTTGAAATATGACATTCTATATATAAACATCACTTTGTAATTTTTTTGGTTCTGTATACCATTAATATTTGGAAGAAAATATGTATCTTGAAAAGTTAATTGAAACAGCAGGTCAGTCTTCTACTTGCAATGGCAGATCACATGTAGAGGCACTGAGATGAGGTCAATTCAAAATAGGTGTTAACATGAGGGAAGAGTCAAACTCTTGAAAAGAGTTTACTAATAGAAGAGAGGCTAATTTAGCATGGCTTCCTGTAAATTTACCACTCTGTGAGACACATAATTACACAGCAGTAGTTCTAGGTAAGTGTGTGCTGGAAAACAGGGCACTAATAGGAACAGAACCCCAGCATTATAATCCTAAGAGATGAAGAGCAATTTGTATGTAATCTGTCATTTTACACGCATACATGCACACACACACACACACTCTGTTCAACCTTAATTTGACTGGCAAAGAGAGGTTCTGGCTGGTTGGTGCAGCTCCATTCCTACTGCCTGTAAATCTGGAGAGGGCAGTTACTGCTCCATCCCTGTCATGGGGGTTCCTAAGATTTTCACATGGATCTGTCTGTCTTTCTGCTTTCTTGTGCCCCGTCCATTTTCAGTGGATTTTCACCTTGGTAATTCTCCTCATCCGGTAAATAGCCAGTTCCTGTGACTGGTACCTCAGGCTCTACCCCCTTTTGTGCAGTTTATTTATCAATATTTGAACAATGCACACTATCCCCCAATGATCCTCATTCTATCTGTGGTTTTCCCTATCAGAGACTGCTCTTTTTGAATAATCATTTTGACAGACTAATCACTTTGTCACTAGAGACAGACCCTGATAAACTCATTTCCATTTAGACTTTTGCATCCTATGGTTCCTTATACTACCCAGCATCCTGCCTTCCACAGCCACATTAGCCAACATAAGTAACACCTGCTGCATTTGACCTAAATTTTTTCCAAAAAAGATAAAAAGATGAAGCTTTTGCAATAATATGTCTTGGATTTTTTTTTTTTAATGTAGTATCCCTACACACGTGCACATATAATGCAAACCGTGTGAAAAACAAGGTTTTCAGGAGATTGTCAGGTTTGTGAGAGTTTTATCATGTAGCCTTGTGTAGCCTTCAAAATTTACTCTTGTGGTGGAAGTCTCAAAATGCCAAGTAAAAGGCAGTTTTGGTTTCTATCAATATTCTAGACATAAGTTATCTTGAACATGGTATTTCATTGTTTTAGCTATATTCAATATTATGTGGGATGTTGTTGTAGAATCTGGCAAACAAGTCTGAGATAAAGCAGCATTTCATGTTAAACACTGCAAGATGTAATGCAAGTTTTTTAGATTCTGTGAACATTTCCAGTGCTGCAGAGCAACACTGGTATTTGAGTTTGAGGACAACTTGCAGTTGATCAGGACTAAGTACTCTTATGATGAAGATAACATTAAACGACACTGATGAACTCATGACATTCTAATTCAGTACCAGTATATACATCAGTACCAATTAATCCAAATTCAGTAGTATAGGTCCTTTGAACTAAGGAGAAGCACTAGGGCTAAAAATGCTATTGATTGCTTTGTTTCTTTTTGTCACCAGAAACATCACTGGGATCAGCTTCATCTGGCTGGTCTTTGAGCAGAAGTTATTGAGAGTGGGAGAACTCAGGTAAGCAGCAACTGGCCTCTGTCTGGGAAATATGGGTTGATTTTAGCATATTTTGGGGGGTATAAAGGAAAGTGATTAAGAACCATATTTCATACCAAATTCTTCCTAGTTATATGATTTCAGTTACAAGCAGTGAAGTTAATTGAGAGAGGTATCAATGTGGAGGATTTTTAGGGGTTAAAGAATCTGAACAGGTGTAAAAGATTAGACGTAGCTGAGAACAGTAAGCTGGTGGAAGAAAATCCCTTGAGCAAAGACTGAGTGTAATAAACATCAGTATAAGAAAAGAGAAGAAATCACCTTGCCCAGGAGAAAAGTTTTAGAATAAGTGTTTGGTTTTTTTTTTCCCAGTAGAATCTATTATTTTCATAATTAGCAGTTCTTGTGTGATTATCTGAGGAGAGTGTTTGTGCTTTATGATTAACTGAGTACCTGTATATCATATGACTAACTGAAGTGTCCTCAGCTCTTTCTAGTGTCACAAAAGGTTAAGAACCAGTCTTTTTGATGTACAGTAAATGCTAATTGGCGTTGCGTTTTACTGGAAAAGCTCATCCTCAGTCAAAACAGAAAACTGTGTTTTTGTAATCAGCAGTTGTGACTGTCCTTGCTTGGCAAGTCATAGCCTTGTCCAGGCAACCTTCTCTCTGTCCTGTAAATTAATTGTTGGGCTTTCTGGGGTAGTGGTAGGTTTTTTCTGTTGTTTATTTTTTTTGAAATTCAGGAGATGTTAAAACAGGGTGCAGAATAAAAGGGGATATGAATTCAGATGAATAATTATTTAACAGCAGAAAAAACCTCCATCTTTCTAAATTGAAGAGAAGAGCACTTCATATGTAATCATGAACTTTTTGTTTTGCTCTCTTTCTCTTCTGTTCATGTTTAATTTCTTTAGATTTGATTGGAAAAGAGCAATGGGATGTAAAAAACCAATATTTTTCTCAAATTGATAAGAATTTTGTTTACACTGACAAGGTTTTTCAAGTCTCAAATGAATGGTCTTCTTTGACCTCACAAAGCCCTTGATATGTGCACACACAAATAACTGCAGCAACTGGTGCCAGAGTGACCAGGCCCAGCCCAGGTGTGAGTACATAGTTCTGCAAGTAAGCACATAGAATTACAATCATATCTCTCAAACTTAATTGCCTCATAGAAAATAAACACTCCCAGTTACATGATCTCCCCTATTGCCAGGACAATACAAATCACAAAGATCTGTGATAAGACCTTGCTTTTAATGAAAGAAGATTGTATTTCTCCTCAAATCCCTCTAAGCCTTTGACTTGATTTGAGAGGAGAAGCTAAATTAAATTGAATTTGAGAAGTATGAAGATTAAAAAGTCTCCTAAGAGCTCTGTTAGGATCAGGGCTTGAAAAGCTTTGAGGATAAGGTGAGAAAATCTTCACCCAGGCAGTCAGTGTGGGCTGGAGCTGCTTGGTCTTGCTCATACTGTGAGAGGTGCTGAGCACTCACTAATGCTCTGCACTTGAGGGCTGCTGAGGCTGAGCGTCCTCCAGAGTTTCACTTGGGGAAGCCAAACTTGGGCACTGTGTCAAGGCTGTGTGCTCCTGCCCTGCCAAAGGGATGTTATTCCTGCTGCATTTCATTATTGATGTCAGCAGTACTCCTCTGAACACGGGCTCACGTGTTGTTATCCCAGACAGGGAAGGCACGGGGAAGGTCCCATTAATGCAGTGGTACCATGAAGGAAATTGCAATCCATACCAAAGTGTTGTGAAAGAATACTTGACCATTTCAACTGCACCAAGGTGCCAGCACGTACTGTGGGTTTGTACACTTCATACTGCTTGCTGTTTATGAACTTTCAAAACTGGTTAGACATCTTTCTCAGCTCTATGAAAACCAAGGATGTTTTAAGAATCTAAGGGCTTAAAAAAACCATACTTTTTTGGGATGACTGTTTGCTTTTAGGGAGTAGTGAGGGGAGAGTACCCTGTTCCCAGTGGGGACATGGCCTGGATTCAGGATTTGCAGGCAGTGCACACACCCAGGACAGCTGTACCTGCCCCATGGCACAGAGAGAACCCTGCTCTTCTTGTGTCCATCTACTGCTCTGTGGCTTCCTGACTGCTTCTGCAGTAAGCTGGCCATCCAGAAGGGTGGAAAGGCCTTCCAGGATTTCCAATACCTTTGCTGTGGCCAGTCAGTGAGATGAGAAGAGTTTTAGCTTCCCTTTTGCCTGTGACTGAGCAGACCCAGAGAGAAGCAACCTGGTCCACTGAAAAGCATTCCTGCCCACAGCACGGGGTTGGAACTGGATGATCTTCATGGCCCTTTGCAACCCAAACCTTTCTATGATTTTGTGGAGGAAAACAGTGAATGTGACCTGTTCTCTGTGGGAATGGGTCTGTCATGGTGTGTGGAGCAGAGCTGAGGGGTAGGGAAACTTCCATGCAAAGAATCTGTCCTCATTTAGCAAACAAAAGGGAAACCCTATGAAAAATTCAGGGCAAAGGAGCAAAATGACCTGCTCATTGCCTTCATATCTTCTCATGGGGCACTACAGTTACTGAAAGTTTTTATCAGATACCTGGTAAGCAGGATATAACAGAAATTACCTTTCTAAATCCACATTTATTGATTGGTATTGTTAAGGGCTATGACTCTGGCCTTTGAGAGAATGTCCACCTGCTAATAATGTGATTCAAATAAGGGCATTGATGTAGAATTCTGAAGTGATTTTAAAGCACTGTGCAGAGGGCCTGAATTTCAAACACAGAATTAGGTAGCTGCTATGCTTGCTAAAACGAATACCAAAGTGTGCTGTCTGGCAGGTGTTACCTTGCTTTGAGAGTTTTTTTCAAAGATTAATTTCTGATTATAATCTAGATATCATAGATTATTTTGAATCTTCACAGTCACCGAATGCACATATCGGTATACAGATATATTCAAGCCTAATTTCCAAACTTGGCATAATTAAAAATAAATTATGAAACCAACCATATTTAGGATATGGAATAAAACTGAAGAAAAAATCTTGCCTGCTGAAGATGTTACAGCCAACTCCTCCTAACAAGTTATATGTGTATATAAGTACATGATCAGACTCCTCTTTTGAATGTGCTTTCTAGTGATTCCTCGGTGCCTTTTTGTTTGCTACTCGGAAATTCTGTGAACCTTTTTATGGGGCAACATTGTTTTCCCTGCGGGTGCCTGAGAGATATGCAATGTTTCTTGCTGCTGTAGTTCTGTGGCTGTCAGCAGGCAGCTGGCCAGAGAGCCTTTATTTAGCAAATGTGAGCAACTGGAGGATTTTTGTTTGCAAGATTGGCGCGACCTGCCTCAATTTACTGAGAGCAGTAACAGTGTTTCTCCCCCACTGAATAGATCTAGCCTGGAGCTCCCTGACATTAATAAATGACTAGATCAACCCCTTTTCCTTCCCTATCTCCTTCCAGCTACAACTGTGAGGTATAGAGACATAAGTAACACTAGCTGTAATTTGATACAGAAGTTGGAGAAGAGCAAGGGAGAGGAAAAACTCCTCTGGTAACTTTTGTAAATGCTAATTGTTAAAATGCAGTGAAATATTACTCGTTAGCTGGATATTACTATATTGTTGTCATTTCTTGAAGAAAAGAATTAGCAATCCAGCTGTTAGCTTGTATTGAAGATATTTGTCAGGTAAGACTATAATGAACTATTTAACCTGAAAACAAAGTAGAGTGAAACTTTTCAGTGGGAGAATGGAGACTCGGAGCAAAATTCACAGCAAAGACCTTATTTCCAAAATGGTTGTAGTCAATTTTAGTTCAGAAAATTTACTAGTAAATTTGTGAAAGTCTTGGAGCAGAAATAGGATTCTTGGTGGGGCAGATTCTAGCTATGATCAGACTATCAGCAATTTTATGAAGTTTTTATCCTGATCAGTTTAGGACATTTCTCCCTTTTTCACTTACCTACTTAGGGTTAAATACCAGTGCTAGGAAAAGAGAAACTGCATTTTTGTAGAGCTTATTTATAATTACTGTAGCATTTTGCTATTTATTTGGAAATTACCAGTTTCTGACTACTTGCTGGTGAATCTTACTTTCCTTCTGTGTTCATTCTGATCTGCCATGGTTAGATGCACAATCTCTTTCTCTCCAAGGCAGAGGTGTACCTAACAACTGTGAGATTTTTTATCTTTTTTGAGTTAGATAAGACCTATGAAAATTTTGTGTCTATTTTGTGTACATTTTTTCCTTTGACAATTCTTCTGGTATTCAGGTGAATAAGAGGAATTGAGTTTAAAAAAAGGTTTGAATTGAATTTGACTAAACATATGAAATCACTGACTTTGCAAGTAGACATTAAAGTGTAAATCCCTGTATGTCTACCTTTGCCTTGATATATTTAGGCATTTATAGTATGTTTGGACAAATATCAGATGGCTTTGTGGATTGTAAAGAAACCTGGTAGCAGGTGATAGACATATTTCAATACAAGAGTTTGGGGCTAGGATTTGAACCCAAGTTTTCTGGGCTTTGGACTACTTGAATACCTATGTTGTATTAATAAAGCCTGAATCTTTACTTTTCTGTGAATCTTAGAATATCCTGGCTTGGAAGGGACCCATGAGGGTCATCATGTCCAGGTCCTGACTCCACCCAGGGCAAAATAAAAGTTAGGCTAAGAGCGTTGTCCAAACACCTCTTGAACAGCCACAGGCTTGGGTCCATGGCCACAAGCTGGGGAGCTGTCCCAGAGCTGTGTATTGGCTGCCTCACTGTTTCAGTATCCAGTAGAGCTATTTTCATATGTCTTAGCCTGTCCTAGGTCAGGTAGTTACAAACTGATGAACAGAATAAGTCACTTCTGAAGCTTTTGCCAAGTCATGAAACTATCTCAATTCCAGATATTGGAATAAGAATACAGATTTCAAGGGTCCTATCACTGCCTTGAACAAGATTATTGATGTTAATTCTTAATTGCTTGTTTATATGCATTACAAGAATGGATTATCATCTGAGATCTTTCCATTTGTGATATTCATATACAGATTATTGAGGTTTTTTTTAGTAGACCTGATGGGGAGGAATAGGTAAAGCTTTAATGCTTTTCTTAATTTTACTAGAAATAATTGGTCTGTTTACGCTGAAGGTTCTAAACTGCATATATTTTGGTTGCATTTTTAAGCTGCACCCAGTGTAAATGGAAAAAAACTCCATTTCTATGTTGGTTTCTGTTCTGTGATATTTTTGTTTCTAATAGTGCCCTCATGATTTACAAATGTAAATGTTCTCCCTCCCTAGTGAGTGAATATGTCACATCCTGGTTATATATGTTCAACAACAGGCTTGCTAACATTATCACTTCATATGAAGAGGGTTAATTATGAACTAGACTACAGATCTCAAATATATCAGCAAGCTAAGTAGCTGGTGACTGCTGCAATCAGTTAACTGCAAGGAAATGAAACAGGACTTATTTACATTTAGAGTGATGCCTAAGTTCTTAATCACCTCAAAGCATTTAAAAATTAACTTTACTACCAACAGCTCAAGAGGCATAATGAACCCCAGGAGGGAGTTTTCTTCTCTTTCATTTTCATTGAAGCAATCTATTCATTTACATCAGACTACTCGTACTCCAGTCTGTTTTCCTGCTAAAACCTCAAAAGTTTCCTTATTTCATTTTCTTAAATAACTTGTGGTTCATTTGGTATGCTTCATCATAAATTAGTATTAAAACCGTGCAAGAACTCTTGGCAACTACTGAAGTACATCCAGCCACAAATCCTTTAAGGACAAATAGAAGCAAACAACTTAGTATTTCTGTGTTTTATTGTAGATGTAACTACGTATTTAAAAGGCAACAAAATACTTTAATTATCATCTTCGTGCTCTCCCAAGCTTTTGCACCTGCACGAGCACGTTTTGTGATTTCACACGTGGACAGAGCCATGCTCCAGAGAGGGATCTACGCTGTAATCAAATGAGCAGCTAACAGCCTGAGCAGTAATGACATTTGACAATTGGCAATTTAGAAGATGGAAGCAAAGATATTGAAACTAGTACAAATTCTCCAAGCTTTCCACCATAACTTTGTTTTATCTTGACTCTTATTTGCCCTGAATCTCCTAATAGGAGCAACCCTTTCATAATAAACTCAGCCAACCCATTATTTCTATACACTTTTTTTTCTCCATTGCTACAAACACGAAGCACTAACACCTCCAAAAGTGTCCTATTCCCCTGGGGAAGGTCTCAGTTATGAGGGAAAAAATATCTTTTCTTTGGAAGTTTCCCTTTAAGGTTTGAACTATTTTCCTGGGCTATTTACAGTTGAAGTGAAGGTGATATTTTGAGAGGCAGCAGTAATGAAGAGTACAGCAATTCGGCAAAATTGAATAGAGGTAAAACTTAAGTAGAAGCTTTTTAAAAATTGTGATTTAATGCAGAAATTGAACTAATTTTTTTTACATCTACTAAGATAAGTAGAAATGCTATCAGGGCAGATTATTATTATTGTTTTCTTAGTGTAAGAGACAACGTCATAGTACCATGGCAGTTCTAATAAACAGAGTTGCAGTATATATGGATGTGTTTATTTAGTATAGTTCTTTTAAATTTGTTCTTGTATCTTCTCTTTCAATTAAATTTTAGTCATAAATCTAATAAACTTACAAATTAATTGTTGTAGTAGCCTTTCTTACCTGAATCTTTTACAGAGCAATTACATTTTCAACTAAAAATCTCAGCTCTCTAATTACTTGGGATCCTTATGGGACATTGTCATCAAACTGAGCTGAGGTGTTTTGGGGTTTAGCTGTTGTGTGTGAGGCATCTGAGCCCTCCTGGCTGTGAGAGTCACCCTGCCCTGGCTGTCTCCCTGTCCCTCCCTCTGGCCACATTAACTCTGCACCCTGACCTGCTGCAGCTTCTTGGTGAATTGGATGGAGGAGTTGCTCCTCTGGAGAAATAGGTGGTGTTAGCACTTGTGCAGCTTGGGGTGGTGTAGAGGTGGAGGTGGAAATAAATTCCAAGGAAGAGAAAAAGAAGTGTCATAGTTTAGCCCCAGCTGGCAACAAAGAACCGTGCAGATGCTCGATTTCCACCTCGTGCCCCCATTGGCATGGGGAGGAGAATCAGAAAAAAGACAAAACCTGTGGCTTGAGATGAGTAGCTTAATAATTGAAATAAAAATGTAATAACAGCAACAACAACAATGAAAAGCAAGACAACAACAATAGAAAGAGAAATAAAACTCTCTAAAAACAAGTGATGCACAGTGCAATTCCTTACCACTCGCTGACTAGAGCCCAGACTGTCCCCGAGCAGCAATCAGCCCCTCCCAGCCAAGTCCTCCCAGCTGATACACTGAGCAAGATGTTCTGTGGTATAGAATATACCTTTGGCCAGCTCAGATCAGCTGTCCTGGCCATGTTCCCTCCTGGCTTCTTGTCCCCCTCCTCACTGGCAGGGTGTGGGAAACAAAAAGGCCCTTGGTTTAGAGTAAGCACTGCAAGCAACAATTAAACCTGCTGTGCTGCCAACATGTTTCTCATTCTGATACCAAACCCACAGCACTAGTAAGAAAACTAACTCTATCCCAGCTGGAACCAGGACAAGAAGCTAGGGTCTCATTTTTTTAAAATAACCATATCACCTCAGTACCGTCAAGCTGCAGCCTCAGAAGAGAAAAAAGTGATGGGCTTGCTGAATCTAAGGGGAGATAAATGGATCCATTTAAGTAACCTGGGCACTGATGCTGCAATTGTAAGGAACAATTGTATGTGTTTATGGAACAACTACAGTCTTGCAAATACTTTTTCAGTCACGAGGATAACAGTTCTGCTAACAAAATGTCTTTATCTTTTTACTGAGGTGATAAATGCTGTGATTGGGAGACAGATGGATTTTGCTGTGTGGTGTCCTGGGGAAAGATGTGAGTGCTGATGGCTGACACCTTGGGGGAGGCTGGTATGATATCTGATCACCTATTGGAGAAGCTTGAGAGATTGTTTCCTTCCTTAGCCTACGGTGGCATAGCTGATATTGCTGTGTCTCTGCAGGGGAAGGGAATATGACACGTGGCAAGGCTGGGGACCAGTATGGCTGCAGCAATCTGTTTTGGAAAAGAATCAGAAGGTTTTTTATAACCCTTTTAAACAGAAAGGTGCTGTTGTGTATTTTAATGTTCAACACTTCAAATCTTAAAAATGATTTTCTTATAACTTTCTCATGACAGAACCTGCTGCCTCTTGATGCTCTCTTTCAAACCTAGCAGCTCATTTCCTCTTTCAGTGCCAAATTGTCCTGAACTCTAGGGTTTTCTGTAAATACCTTACTTAGGCTACAAAGAGCCAGAGTATGAAATCAAAATAAATGAAAAATTGCTTACCATTTTCTTTCTCATTTGTTTTCCTATCCTATTTCTAACCCACCTCCTTTAAATTTCTTTTTATTTTTAGTAGGTCCTTTGTTATGAGCCCTCCCTAACTTAGAAATGTCTAAAAAATATGCTGTTTTCTTATCCTACAGTTTCAATGCATTTTGATGTAGATGGCTATGCAGCAAGTCTGGCAGGTCAGAAAGCCTGAGCAGAACCCAGTCCTGTATTTAACAATATTGTGAGTAGCCCACTTTCCACTCTCCCTGCAGCAAGTGCCACTCACCTCTGCTATTAGTTGCTGGATAAAAGCTCTGAGAGAGTTTTGCTCCTTTGGTATTTTCCAACTGTTTTCATGACTAAGTATACTTATTTCCTCGCTAGAGACCACAGTTGTCTCTGGAGTTTACCTCTATTTTACTCCATAAAACCAGCTATAGTTTAATCTTGATTTATATTTGTTGAGTGAGAGATTCAGATCTGTCAGTCAGTTCAGTCAAACTCTTTCCAGACATCTATTCTGTGAAAGGTTTTGATGGAAAAGAGTATATTTAAAAATGTTTTTTCAGCATCATTTCATATAATTTAGTTTTCCTGGCTGGTGTTACTTATAGCCAAAGATGCCTGGATCCCATTTGATTTAGTTTTAAATGACTCCTGATATAAATGTCAACCAAAGGCATGTAATGTAGAAGATACTTTTCTTGTTTTGATTGTTTATGACATTGATTTTGAAGTATTTATAATAATATAAATAAAATAATTAATATATAATAAAATAATGTAATTACAAAACAACTTTACATATATAAAATATAGTTAATATAAAAGGAATAAAACATTATACTCATTCAGAACATGAAAAACGTATACAATAAATGTTTCTTCATACACATGTCCTTTCATGTGGCATATAGATATTTAACTCTATCTAACTATGCAGAGGATCTGTGTGACCATGTTTGATAAAATACATGGTATTAAGTCTTTCGTACAAATTCAGGTAGTTATGAACTTTATGCAATACTTTTTAACTTTCTTCAGTCTGTTTTTTTAATCTATTTTTATGGTTCAGAATGTAGGACAGAATTTAAGGTAGATTTTTAACTAGGAGAATTAATATCTCTGTTGCATAAGACAAAAGCGGCTAAAATTAAGCTGTGGGTTTTGCAGGACTTTGGGTTTCCAAAATACTGCAAGCATTCGTAACTAGGGAAATTTCCCTCAGCCATTTCCTCTTAGCTTCTGGCTTTCCTAGAAGTGAAAGCATGTGGAGCATGTTTAGATACTGTGGTTTTGTAGGAAATTAATGTCAGGTAACAAGTTGCTATGAATGAATTATCAGTGTACTAACAGAATTGTTCAGATCCAGGTACTCCTCAGGCACTGCCTGCATAAACAGAGCTGAAACTCTAATTCCTGAGTGTTGCCTGCTATTGCAGATTTAGTGTCCTGCTTTACATAGTTTGCATGGAAGGAGCTAGAAAAAGGCTGCCTGGCAGCTGACTCCTTGGGGAATCCCTGCTAAAATGAAATGTATATTTCATTAGGCCATCCCAGGGAACAAAATTTTAAGTAAACATACGTTTTAAACGAGTAAGCAATGTCTACTGGGAAACTGTGTATGGAGCTTTATTTTTAGATATATATATATATTCCTCTTTCAGATTGGGGAATTACACACATAATCCACAAATAGTGAATATACTAGTTAATTCTTAAACACTGCCTTGCAAGCTAAATTAGTAAACACTATAGCAAGGATGTTCTCTGCATTTCACTGCAGTCAAGTCAAAGTTCTTCTGTCATAGGAGAGTGTTTTATTGACAAATAAAATTTGCAGTGGGTCTGGCTGGATATTCCCAGAGAGTGTGTTTTAACTGGAATTGCCTGCAGTGGCTTGAATGTAACAGGATATTTAGAATATTCTTGAATGTTATGTATCTGTCTGACACTGTTTCTGTAGTCAGAATTCAACTTGTGTAAGTTGGTTTATCAGAGACTGGACACAGGAAATTTTTAATCTCTCATGACTTTAAGCATCTGTGGGGTACATATCCATGCCTGACATAGTTATTTGGGCTCCTCTTATTTTTAGTGAGAGAAATAGACACTGTTGTAATGTAGTCAAATTGTTTGTTTTAAATCTCTGCTTAGGATGAGACCTCTTAATCACTGGACTCTGTCACCTACATTTACTAGGCACAGAGTCAGGGATGGCTGCCTCAGGTCTGCATGCCTGTGTCTAGCTAAGTCACAGAAATTCTGCCAATGCTGTTTAGCAAGGTGAAATCCTCTAGTCGCATCTTTTATATTAATAATTTGTAAGAATTCAGTTTGGTTTTATATGTTTATGTGGGAAAATTGGACATGTGTAATAAAGGAAGAAAATTTGATGAATTATTCAGTGCTTTTCTCTCTCTTCACTTCTGTAGTTCAACAGAGCTATAAATAAAGGCATTTATGTGTATATATACATATTTTGAAAAAGTCTTTAGGACAAAGCAGAAACAGTGATTCTTTGTTGCATTTTTGCACTGCAGTTCAAGCTTGCTGCTATGACACCATTTCTGAATGGATTGCATCAGTCTAAAAGAACAGATTGTTGGATATGCCAAAGGAAAAAAAAAAGAATTAGAGTAAAAAATCATGTCTTCGGATCTGGACCCTTCATTATTCTGAATCCTCTTTATTTTTCAGAAAGCATTCTGGTCTTACTGCTGTCTACCAAAAATAGCCACGTAAAAATTAGCAGCACTAGAACAAGTCAGAGAGTCATTGCAAAGATTTTAAGGTACACAGCACACCCTGTACTCGTAGAATCAAAGAATTGTAGAATGGCTTGGGTTGGAAAGAACCTTAGAGATCATCCAGTTCCAATGCTCCTGACGTGGGCAGGGACACCTTCCACTAGATCAGGCTGTCCAGAGCCTCATCCAACCTGGCCTTGACCTCTTCCAAGGACGGGTGCAGGTGCATATAAAACTGGTTAGCTTGTCACAGTGGACTGATTCTTTGTTAATAAGACTTAGCAATTGTACCTCTTTTATATATATGTGAGCTCTTATTAACAATAAGAGGCATAAGTAGTTTCAAATGTATTAATTCCCCTTTGTCCTTGCCTTGCACCGCTCTGTGAGTAGGAAAACAGGACACTCAGGAATTAGATGAAGCATGGTTTGACAGGGCTGCATTTATTCCATTTTTTAACCAGGAGAAGTCAGGGAAGAGGTTCCTCTGCTGTGTGCCACGTGCCTGTTGCATGACCACACCACTGCCTCCTTTGTCAGAATTTGGTGTAACAGGTCCCCGTGCAATTTGATGAGGTATTGAAAGCAAAGGTGTGGAACTACAGGAAAAAAAACACACAGAAGACATAAAGACTTCATGGTGCCTTGATCATACATTTTCTTCCCCTGTCCCATTTATTTTTTTGCATTGCTTGTATCAATACCCAAAATTGCACCAAGAAAAGATTAGACCCAAGTTCAACAAGCCAATATAAAATTAGAAGATCCAGTATAAACTACATGTCATTTTTTTCCTGTCCTGTGACAGGAGAAGGGAGTCAGTATTTAAAATGTGTGTTAATGGACCAAAGGTCAGTCTTTGCAGTTAAAACTTGTTAAAACTCAGCCCCTGGCTCAGTATAAGATTGGATGACAGACTGCTCAGATTTGGGCGTGCAAACAGAAGCTTGCTTGCAGAAGTGAAAGTAGAAGACTGGTGGTACAGGACTGACTGAGCACAAGCAAGAGGAAAAAACCTGCTTCTTGGACAGTTCCTTTTTTCCTGATACTTTGTTTCTTTTTCATTTTTTCTTTCTTTCCCTTTGTAATATGCCAGCTGCAACTTAATGGGATACTCAGGTGGACAAAGGATGAAGGTCTTACAGTTCACTAGACTTAATAGTTTTTAGTTAAAAATGAAAGGACATCACTATTGCTCATATATCTCTATTTGCTATTGCAACTCTTTTTCTGGTTGTTGGCATATTTTTTCAAGCACTTGTGTAATAGAGTATTAGAGAAGTATGAAGGGTAGATATAGGTAAGCATTAATACATTAATACAGATTACTATGTATAGTGTAAAATTTGTATTGAAGTTATGTATAAAATCACTTTCTGTATTCTAATCAGTGTATTTTTCCCCTGATACAGAAGCTACATAAATTTAGCATTTTTGACAATAAGGAACCCATGTAGGTCATGAAATGTTAGATCTCCTTCCTTCCCTTGCAATGTCTTTTATTTCTCAGCAACATGGCAGTAACATGAGATCACAAGAGCCTTTATAAAATGTGTGCTTTAGCAAACAAAAAAAGATTATGAATTTTCTGATCAATGCTCTTGGAGGCTGGTTTTTTGCATTTATTGTATTACAAATGATAGACTAGAGTGTAATTTAACAAAAAGGCGTGTCTGCTATCTTCCAGCTGATGGTGTCAAAAATAACTTTCAGTGGCAGAATTTTGAATTGCTAATTGTACTGTTGTTCTGTGCTGAAATCCTTGACCTAAATATTTATGAGTAATTTGGTTCTACAGTACTCTACATTGGTGCTCTGCAATAGGACCATGTAAGCAAGACTAACCATGATTATTCACATGCTCCTAGAGACAGTGGTAATGCTGGGGAGTGGGAGTCTGAGCCTCTGGATCCTGGAGGTTTCTCACTTGCTCATTTTCTGTGTTTCATTCTCTCTCTGCAGATCAAACGTTTCCTGAAGTGTGGTAGAAGGCAGGAAGAATGACACTTGCTAATTTGAATTTCAGAAAGCACCTAAACTTCATTCTGATCTCCAGGTAAGTGTCTGTGAGCCTCTTGGCTTTGACACTTGTTAAAACTTAATCATATATTTTTTTGGTGCTGAGCTACCTTATGCAGACCAAAGAGAAAAGCATGTGTGAGCATGTGCTGGTGTTTGTGAGGGAGAGGATACTTCATTTGTTTGTTCAGATGATATGAAGTGAAAACAACCTTACTCTGGAAAACATGAGATCAGCTTATGAAAAAGGAGGAGACATTAAATGACAAACTGAAAACCTTAAGCTACAGGTGATCTGATCCAGTTGTTCTATGCGAGATCTCAAGAATGAAACATCTGGGAATGTAAATTACTAATTTAGATCAGGCTTTATTTTCATGTATTCATTCTCTTCGTCTTCTCCCAAACTCTTTCTAAAAATACCCTCAGGCATGTCATGGGCTATAGCAAAGTCTGTTCTTAAGCTGTAGCTCTCAAAAATAAAGGAGAAGGAAAATGATGAACATATTCTAAATGTCAATGCTAAATAGATGAGTTCTCTCTCTGAAGATTTGGACAGGTATAGAGAAGTTTTCAACATGTTATCTATACTGTGAAACCCAGTATTAACCACCTAAAGGGTGTGTGTGTACAATGACCAGTGACTCAAAATGAAGACTTGTTCTTTAGATGCCTCATCATTGCTGTCAGACTGATGACTGCAAAATATTTTCTGTCCTTTCACTTACATTTAGAAAATAGTTAATTTCATTCAGGACTGGGCTGCTTCTTTTGGGAGTACTTGAGTCATTGCATTTTGCCAGCCTGATAGCTTATGGGAGGTCTGTTGCATGATTTTACTCAAATATTGCATATGCCTTAAGTCCTATGATGAGATAACCACCCATGTCAGTGCTGATGCAAGACTCACTGTCCACTTTAGACATCAGACAAGATATGATTTGGTGCACCAAAAGTCAGGAGCCTGTGTTCCTCAGAGAGTCACTGGGAAGGGGTGGGCACGTCTGAGGGATGACTTCAGATGTGTGAGCTGTCAAGGGGATGGTGTGGATACATCCCATTGTGACTGCTCACAGAATGCATGCATTGGACAGACAGTGTGTCAGTTTTGTGGTGTGTTTAGCAACAGCAAAATCAGGTGGCATATTTTATGCTTGTGTAAGAATGGTTTAATGGATGAAAGGGAAAACATTCCCGGGGTACTACATGGGATGTTTGGCATTATTGCAGTCAGCACCGTGCATGTGATTGGTAAGGTGGGAAAACAGACCATGAAATGCTGTGCCATCCAGGTACAGAGATCTGCTGTGACACTGCAGAACAGAGCAGAGGTCTGTGATACCTTAAACATAAACATACCTTAAACAGGATGGTATATGGGCACTGAACAGTTCTGAACTGTGTGAAATATTGTCAGCAGTCACAGTGACCTTGTCTAGGATGTTCCAAAGCAAACTGGGGAGAGTACAAATGAGGATACTTTGTTCTCCATATTCTTGGTGGACTGGAAAGAAAAATGTGATTAAACTGTAGCAGAGAAGACTCTAGTGAGACATAAGCCTTTCTGAGCAGCACTGAAAGAGGCTGCATACAGGCCATGAAATTGTTGTCCTCAAGAATCTCTAACTTGGGAAAATACATCTGTTGTGCCTGCCATGTGGGGCTGAGCACTGCTGAGCCTGTGGTGAGGGCTGGCAAGGAGATGATGGTATCAGCAGCTATTTGAGCGGCAGTGAACACCTGGGCCATACCCAGGAGATGGTTTGATAAAAAGTGCAGCTTTGGCTGGGTTTTTCTAAGGCTGACACCAATACTCCTCTGTTTCTGTATCAGTGGTCTCAGTCTTCTCTGACATGCAGCCTTGCTTTATTAGCAAGGAGGAGTGAGGCAGTTTTGTCAGCAGAATGGACCAGGAGTTGTGCTCACTGCCAGATATTCAGAGAGCCATCAGGAGGGGTTTGTTTACCAGAATACTTTTCTTCAGCATTTTCTCACCTTGGAATGGAGCGTGATGGTTTTCACATGTGTTGTGAGCACTATTTAGGGCTGAGCAGCAAGAACTAAGTTTGCAGCAGAACTGACAGTCATTTGATGCAATGTATGATTTCTCCCCAGCCCCAGACACAATAAAACACAATCTGTGATATACATTTTATCTAGAAGCAGAATTAATCACAGTGATTAATTCTCATGATCTCTAGCCTGTTAACAAGATGAAGAAATATTGCTTGACAGATAATGGATTGAGGAAGAACATTTCTGAATCACTGTTTTACTTACTGTGGACAAGTAGCTTTGCCTCTTTGTGCTTTGTGAAATCCCCAGGGATTATTCCATCTTTCTGAAAGCTGAATAAAGATAGATTCAGGTCAGGATATTCTAGAGATAATAATGTGATCCATACTGTGCAATATCACTGTCTTTTCATAATGGTTCCTAATGTGCATTTTTAATATTTTTGTGAAGGTATTTGTTACTATTTTTCAATGCATACATAGCACTATCTGTTATTCCTGAAAAGCATAGGGTTGTTCTTGATGTAAAAACTGGGCCTTAAGGAACTTATGGTATAAATGTGTCTTGTCACTGGAGAAGGGCTGTGCTGCAAGCTGGCAATGGATGGTGTGGAGCTACTTGGATGGAGCTTGGTAAGGATGTAACATCTCCTCTTTGATCTGCTGGATATGTGTCCAGTGTCCAAATAAAGGAGAATGCAGGCTCATTCCATATCTCCATAGGTCACCAATCACATCACATTGTGACCTATGGATCAAAACTGAGGCCAAGAAGGAAGGAAGACAGGTGAGACCCTCTCTTTCCTGTGCCCTGCTTATCCAGGTTTCTTTCTCCCCTGTGGCACACGGTGCCTGTGCCCCAGTGGGCAGCAGCGACTGCTCTGACAGGGCACTGTGCAGGGACAACAGCAGAAGGAGGAGGAGGGTGCCCAGCAACTTGCAGCATATCATGCAAGTGCTGACTGCAGCTTTGCCCTCAAGGATCTCATTCTTGCTGACAAGCCCTTATTTGTACAGGATGTTGTAATTGTGGTTTCCAAACAGGGTGATTGAGATAGTCAGTGTGACAGCTGGACCTCAAGGCCCAGTGTGTGGGTGGTTCTGTGGAAGGCATCATTGAGACAGAGTGCCCTGGCTGCCCACCCTCCCACACCTTGCAGCAGCCTCTGAGGGGCACTGAGAGCCTCCTGTGAGTGGAGGATGCACCACTGACCGTGTCTCAGGTGTGCCTTGTAGGAGCAAGGGCTGCTTTGCTGCTGTTCAGGGACTCGTACACAGGGCTGCACCCGCCTTCAGCCTTGCAGACCCTCACTGGCTGAGCTGGCACTGGTGGCGTCTCCACAATTGCTCCCAAAAGGGGCCCTTGTGCTAATGAGCATTGCTGTGCCCTCCTGTCCTCACTCCAAGCACAGGCACAGCCTCTATCTGCAATTTCAATGTCAACGCTTGGCAAACTGTGGGGAGGGCTGACACCACGGGGCCTGCAGCTGTCTCTAGCCCTGGTTTCTTCCTCTCCTTCCCAGCTATTTTCTGAGACCCTGTGTCTTATGTAGGGTTGCATGGCGGGCTCAAAACATCTACATAGCGTGGAAAAACTGGGAGGATGAATGATGAATTACTGATTGCACACCACAGAACCGGCACCCCAGGATTTTCTCTGTGCATACTCGTGGGAGGTACACCTATAAGATGCTGGGAATGACTCAAACACTTTTAGTATGCAGGCACACAGGGTATTCTGGATGGTCTCAGGAGTTTTCTGTCTGAGCATTGTCTAAGAATGCCCTAAAAAGTAAGAGTTCTGTTTTTATCTCAGTGGCGGAAAACAAAATTCAGATCAAATCTAACTCTGTCCTTAAGCTGCTTACAGACAGGACACTAAACTTCCCTGACTTGAACAGGACACATGAAATATGGGGCCAAGTCTGCGTTTTCCATATTGAAGCAGGATCTAGTCAGGAAAAGAACCCAATATTGTAGTAGGAAACAGGTACTTGTCTAAGGGGGTGTGGTATGTATTTGTGAAGAGTCAGACTGTGTGCAGGCTCTGTTTCAGCAGGAAGGCTCCAGGTATGCATTTTCCATGTCAGCAGGCATGTACTTCCTAAATCCATCTGCCCACCTGAGCAAAACCTGCACTCACAGCCTGAAGGTCCTCTAAACACATCTTGTGTGTCGCAGGATGTATGAAGGGCTTGAGTGGAATGGCGCTCATGAATGGATGAAAACCAGAAAAACTATGGGAAAAAATGCCAAGAGGAAAGGAGATGGCCTTCTGGAGGGTGAGGAAGACGAGCAACAAAGAGACAGTTCAACAATGTGACAGATCCAGAGGCAGCTCTAAAGCTCCAACACAATTATTCCTGGACTTTGTCATCTTACCTTCTTTGCCATGCAGTCCACTAATTGGGAACTGGGAATAATGGTCAGAGCAGCAGTAGGTTGTGGTTAGCTCTCCATAAGCTTTCTCATTCCTGTCAGAAAGTATGTGTATTTGTTTTTAAAAGTAACTTTAAAAACTCTCTCAAATACTATTTTTGATGACATTGATTTTTGAGAAATTCTGCTTATGAAGTAAAGAAACTTTCTGAAATAATCTTTTCTCATAGTGCTGTATTTTATGAGGAGTTCCTAGTAGCTCACTTTTATTAGAAAATATATACATATGTAGATTTGTTCTAAGTACAAAGATCCATACTGGGAAGTGTGATCTTGTGAACACTTTTTCTAGTATATATTTACCATTTTGAGTAAAGCTGTATGAAAGACCTGTGAGTTTTATGAGAGCACAGCAACAGGGACATTTTCTGCTTTTAGCAGCAGCTGTTCTTTGCTATTCCCTGCTATTTTTTAAGACTAGGAAATGTGTTTTTTGAAAGAGAAGGACTTTCAGATGTAGTAAGCTCAGCACATTGCCTTCTCACTATTCTTGGACTTGGTCCTCTCCAGTTTTGTGTGCAGAATTTCTCTTGGCTTCAGTGGTATTTTTCCACCCCGATGGAGAGGTCTGTTTAACAGTTCACGTGTGCTGTTAAAGCACTATAAAGAGCTGGAAATGGAACATATCACAAGCTTAATTAAACATTCATATGTTATTTCTCTCAGAAATATTACAGTAAGAAGAGACAAAAGCTTGGAGGCTGCAACAAAGTAGAGAAAATTTCAATCCAGTTATGTCAGACAGGATGGGGACCACCTTCCCTCCTAAGGGCCCAAGGTGAAATTTACATTATTTCATCTGTCTGAGAAATTTAGAGGAGAGTCATCTAGACTGCTTAAAGGATTTGCCTCTGGATGGTATACTGATACACATATCAAACTTTTAGGTTGGTCGATAATCATGCTTGTATGATATATCATCCACAGTATTATATAAATAATGACCTACTGAAAAGTTCAGAATGGGGAAGTAATAAGAATTGATATTTCTGAAATAATGGACATGTCAGATCTACATGATAGAGAAATTATTTTATTTACTTTTTAATATAAAGAAAAAGACAACTGTTGAGCATGCGGTAACCTTAGAAACCAATGCAATATGGACTGCTCACAAAGGCATTCAATTTTGTAGGTGTAATTAATAACTAAACTTTAATTTTTTTAAATCAATTAAATATTTGGAAAGAAAACAGTGGTCTACTGTGAAAAATCTGTGAGAAATATGTATATTTCCAGTTTCAATTCCTCTGCTGTAGTCATTAGCATGTTGCCTAGTTAAAGAGATTTTGATTCCTTGTTTAAGGCATTCATTTTACATTCATTTTTTGTGTTCAGCTTACATTATAATGCTCTTAATAGAGATATATGTTTAGCACCACAATCTATACAATAGAACGAGGGTAGAAACTCTTGGATAATAATACTTTTTGTGCAATATTTATGGGATCAACTAAATCAAAGGTGTGCTCCAAAAGAGGAATGATACAGAAAACCAGTCCTCACTGCTGCTTGGCTTGCTCCTCCTTAAAATTTCTAGCAATCAGGAAAAGTCTCTGTAGGTCTATTACTCATTGCTTAGTTGGCCTTTCACACTGTATTATTTCTCTCACCTCTAACCTAATTCTCCCTTATTGCAATCTTTCCTGTTTTTCAGACATTATTGAAAACAATTCATTGCCTGCTTTCACAAAAAGTCTTTCTGAAAATTTGACAACTGCTATCAAACCTCCTCCTAGTCTTTCCCCTCCTGGATTTAGCTTTGCAAGCTCAGTTCTTGCAAAGTCTTATGCTAGAAAAGTTTTTTTTTTGAGTTCATTCTTATTTCAGGTTCTGGGACTTTTTCCAGCTGGTTCTGTATTGTATTGACATGTGATAACCTGCAGTGGTCACAGGGATCCAGGTAAAGAATTACCGGCTCTGGGTAGAAAGGAAGGAATATTTTGTGTGTTTAACAAAAAACACACTACTTTTATCTAACGCAACATGATTGCTTCTTAGGCAATTGTACAGCTGTATTGCTTCTTTGTGATCCATTCTAATTGCCAGATTATTTTTTGAACCGTGTTTGATTAGGCATTCTCTTTTTTATATTTGTGCAGGTAATTTTATTTGTATAGACACATGTGAATTCACTTAATTGCTTAGCTGCATTCAGATTTCTGCTGTGAACCAAGATAATTTAAAATGTGCATTCTGCACTCTGATGGGTTTGAAGTGTTTTTAGCTTAGTATAATTTTCAAATGCAAAAAGCATCTTAATCATCTACAAGTTCAAAAATGAACATGCCATGCAGATTCTTGCAGAACCTGACCTGACGCATCTTGCTCATTTAAAAATGAATCACTAGTAACTATTGGTAACTAATTCTGTGAATGGATTTCCCAAATAACTACCTACCTCAAATCTGCTTGTCTATGCAAATATCCTGTGAGATGTCAAAAGCCAAAATCCAGATGCATGGCAGTTTTGTCTCTTCTGTCCATAAAGCTTGTTATCTACTGCAGAAAGAAATAAATTTGCTGTTACACGATTTATTTTTTAGAAATTCATTTGTCTCTTGTATCCTGTTCATATTTAAGATTCTTACAAATAGACCTTTTCATTATTTGTTCTGATATTTTTCTGGTAATTGAAGTTAGGCTGTCTTATCCTTTTTGACATTTTAAAATTAAGTGTTTGGCCTTTCTAGACTTCTAGAATCTGTCTCCCTCAAGTTGCTAAAGACAATTGCTAATGGCTAATAAAATTTTTTCAGTGTTCTCAGAATTGCGACAGACCCAACCAACCTGAAAACAACTACATTATCTATGTAGACTCTACTGGTTGTTTTTTTTCTTTTTTTTTAAACCTGATTTTCACTCTTCTATTTATGATTTTAAGGGCGTTGGCTATGACATTAAAACTGATCTTTCAAGCAAAAGCTAAAGGAAAAAGATCGTTGAACACTTTCAAGATTAAGTGATAATGCTGTAAGTATGATAGCCTAAGAGTATAAGCAAGGAACAGTTGTGGAGAAAAAACAATCTCTCCCATTAACTCAATTGATATAGCTGGAAAATGGACAAGCATCTCCCTTGGTAATGGGGTTTGTGTTCCTGAAGACTTTTTTGTTTTTTAATACTAAAATAGTCAGTTTAATAAAAGATATAACTGCACTCCTGTAACCCTGTCTGAGTCAACACTTTAGCCTATTTGCTAGTAATTAACTGTATTTTGTTGTTAACTATTAGCTTTGTTCCTCTTCTTAATAAAGCACTTAAAAGTGTCTTTGCATAATGTTTTTTTTCCCCTTTCAAATTTGGTTACAGACATGCTCCTGAACTCATACAAGTATTTCTGCTATGAGTTTCTGCCATCCTTTTATGCTGGCATTTAGTAATTTGTGCTACTTCCATAGTTAATTTGATTATGCATCTTTTCATGTGTCTTTCCTGGATATTGGATCATGGAGGAATGCAAGATCAGGCCAGGCTGGTGTTCTAGAACACGCTGTATGTGTCCTCTAGGCAGAGGTAACTGGCATTGTGCAGATACTGCTGTACCCAGTGTAGGGTGATCTCCTCAACTAAAGCAAAAGGTAAGAAGGCAAGAAGGGCTTGCAGTTTAAAAAAGCAAACGAGACTTGAGGACTGGTATTTTGTAATGAGAAATAAGAAGCATGCTTATAGTTTCTCTTTTAATTTTGGTTCCCTGTAAAGTAATACTAAAACAATAGAGAAGAGTATTGCTAAGTACCTGGAGTTGTCTATAGGCAATTTATTGATTCCATAGGTCGTTTTTGGTTTTCTTTCACTTCTATATGAAGCATGAAGAAGGACTAAAAAAATTTGCCTCAACATGTTAGTAGCATTAAATATATATGTGGACTTTGAGACATACCTCCAGATGACACAGATTTTTTGTCTATAGAATTATAAAATTTGTGATCGTGAGGAAAAAAAAAGCATGTAATAACAATGGATCATTGTCATTGTTTACCATAGAAGGAGGAGAAAGACTCCAAATTCCAAAGAATCAGAAGGTATTTATTTTTAACGATCTATCTCGTTTTATGGGGTTTTTCACTAACAGCTACTTGATTGGTTAAATGAGACAATGCTTCTCTACTACTATTGGATGAGATAGAGAAAACATATTTAAAAAATATACACAAAAATAAAAATAAAAATAAAGAAAAAATAACACCTGTTATTTTGAGAACAAGAGATGTTTACAAAACTTATATTAATCTTTTCTTAAGAACAAGAAATACCTACAGAACTGTTCTCTTTGAAGATAAACTATTTTTCCTTAGGAAAATTCAAACCTAGTACTAGATCTCTCCAAGATTCACCAAATATCAGCCCCACAGATCATTTGATAGCTGTGTGCTGTAAAATCCTCCTCTGTGCACAAGTTAAAATATGTTTAGTTAAATGTTCCATAAGTGCAGAGTTACTTATGGCATCATAACCAAGTGAAGAGAACAGCATGTAGAGACACAGAATTCTTCTGAACAGCTGTCAAGCTTCGTTGCTGAAATGGCTGTTTTTCAGCTGTGTTTGAGACATAGAGAGCTGTATTTTAATGATAACATTTTATTACATGTTTGCTTTCAAAGGGCAACTGGACACTTAGGTATATTGGGTCAAACCCTCATTTCATTTTTATCAGTGCTAATTGTGGTATAAATACTCATGTATATTGCAGGAGCCTGTTGGAGCCCCAACGCTCCACAAAGCAGTTTTTATAAAAGATGATATATATCTGTACAATGGATATGGGATTTTGAATGTACATGTAAACATAGAATCCATAAAAATTCTCTTAAAGCCAGTGAAATATTCCACAAGCAGGAATCAAACTGCAAAGTCTGGTTCAACAGTTATAATCATTTATGAAATCTTGGAGACATGTTACCATTGATCTCTGTTCATTCTGCTGGTTCTCTCCTGCTACCTCTCCAAACCTGGCCATCTTTCCCTACTTTTATATGTGAATGGAGAAAGAGGATTGCGTTTCCATTGGTTTGTTTATCCGGCTCTGCTCTTCCTTTCCCCTTTCTCTTTCCAAATTTAGCCTCAGATGATTTCTTGGTAAAGCACTGGGCATCAAGATTTATCCTTATTCATATTAAGGATTATATAAAGTTTAATACGTTGAAATGTTTATTGTAACACATTAAACCAATGTATTCCTTGGGCTGAGGCTTAGGGTAGAACGATGTGTAACTGCTTGGAAAATGTTGACAGGCTCACTGGGCTTTACAACGTGATTCCTCATGAGATTGGCTCTAAAAAAGCGTCATACTTTGCCCATAACTTAAACTTGTTCATCCTTGACTTCATACTTGAAAAAAAAAGGAATAAAAAATATTTTTGAAACAAGGGCACGTTTCAATCTACTTTGAACGTGGATCACTAAAGAGAAAAAATCATAAACCAGCCAACTATCTTTTCTCTTCCTGCTTCCTCTCCAAGCTCAATTAAGACTCAACTTGTTTTTCTCTTCCCTAGTTTCCTTTTATCTGTTCTCATGTTTCCGTGTCCTTCCCCCCATACTCTTTATCTGATGAGGGATAAAAAATAGTGCTGTGGGATAATGAGGTAATTCCTGGTAGTGTTGGAAGTCCCAGACACCTGGAAGATATATATTTTTTTTCTATCCCAGACTGGGTCAGATAAGACCTTGGGTATTTCAGTGGTATATGTTCAGGATAAACCAGTCCTTATGGGACCAAATAAAATTTCAGTGTACTGAAAAATATGCAAATGTCCATCTTTAGATATGGTGGTTTTGGTCTGGAAAATTTGATTTACATGAGTGGCTAGGAAATAGCCTAGATGTGTAATGAACCAAAGTGTTTTACCTTTGTCTTCATCCCATCCAACACTTTACAGATGTCTAACCCCTGGCTCTCTTTCCTTGGCATGGATCCAGTTCTGATTTGGCACTGACTTGCTCTCCATATGCAGTGGATACTCCCAATCTAGTCAATTTTTAAATTCAACTGCTTTGCATACACTGTGTAAATTAAATATTAACCCCTCTCATCCTTGCAACTCAATGTTACAGCAAAAACCCACAAAAAATCATTCCCAAGACTAATTTCTTCAACAGAGCCTGATCTAAATTAGTTCTCAAAGTAGTTTCCATATTTTTAGTTTTATGTAGCTGTTAGAATTGAATGATTATTTCTTAAAAAATTGGATTAATTTAGATTCAATAAAGCGATTATAACCAGCAAAGAGATTAACAATTAAGAGACCTCCAAAAAGGCTAATTACAGGGCTAGCAATTTAGCTGACTGTGTGATGATTCAACTCAAATTCTAATTTCTTAAGCTTTTGTGTACTCACTCCTCTCCCTGGTGCTTTAATAGCAAGCTTGCATGTAAATACTTGCATCTCTGTGACTGAGGCCTGTGCTGCTTTGGGCCAAAATTGATTGCTGAAGTTACATGACTGAAGTGCCTCAGGTGAAAGAAAAAATCACTAGAAGTAAAACTAGAAGTAAATCAGTAGACTAGAAAAAGAATCACTAGAAGTAAAACATCCAGTAGACAGCTGTGTAAAGTGTGCAGCCTGACAGTCACTAATACTCACAGGATGGAAGAAGTTCTGCAAAAAGGGTCAATAGAATTAACACTCACCCCTTAAATATCAAAGACATAGTGCTGACACCATTTGGGGGTGATCACAATTGCAAACCACCTGCTACATGGGCATCTGTGGTCAGGTGCTTTTTCTTCCTTAGAGTAACTGCTCTTCAGCCAATATTATGAGCTCACTGAGTCATATTTCATTTAAGAGCATTGATGGCCATGACTGTCTAAAGTCCCTTCTTCTTTGTTGTTCAGATCTCTCTGCTGACATTAACTCTCACTGCTCCACTGGGGTTGGTGGAGTCCTGAGGTTTTACGCCAGTTGAGGTCACACATGTATATGCAGTCAATCAATAAACATGGAAACAATGATAACACATTTGTATGCTGATTAAATAAGTAGTTTAAATTTGTTTAATACATGCCAAGATAAGTACTGCCACTCTCATTTCCATAAAACACTGAGGTTTAGGTTCTGACATGTTGAAATCAAGAAGGTTTTCATTTAACCTCGGGGGGCTTTGGCTCAGAGCCACAGTCCAACTGTTGTGAAATACAATTTATTTCCAGCCTTTTGTAGAATGTATTCCAGAAATATTTTCCCTTATTTAGACCGTAATTATGTTTGTTTTCCCATATTTTCTCTTTGAAGAAAAAAAAATCAAACAAGACTAAGCAAGATTACAAGTGTATCTGAAGGGGATGTCATACAGTCAGTCATCATTTAGCAGTGCAGCAGTACAAAAACTGACTCATGTCTCCCTTTTTCAGTTTTCATTGTCCTTTCCCCACCCTAAGACCTTGCTATCAGCCCCAGCAAGTAACTAGTATTAAAGACCTCCTCTTGCTTTTCAAAAATGGAAGAAAAAAAAATAGTTTTTTTTTTTGATTGTCCCAGTTTAGTCCCTGAGTCTCAATGGGGCTGTGCAATCTGAAATTTGACCTTTTCAAATTGGGTTTGAAGAATGAAATAACAGCAGAAAACCCTTTCTTCACATTTTTGTTCCTATGCTTTGTGTCTTGCAATCCTACAGTATCCTAGAGTTCAATTAGGCAGTGTGTGATTGGCAGGTTCCTGAGTTAAATAGCTGGGATGGGATCATATACTTAAAATAGCTTTAAAAGAAAACCTGTAGACAGACAATCAGTCAGACAATCTTTTCAGGCGCTTGGAAAGCCCCTACTTTCCTAAGCACTTGTCCTGTAAACGATCTGGAAGTCTTGCACATAAAGTACTTTAATATAAAAGATTGCTTGGAGGCAGTTAGCATGCAAACGTATCCCTTGATGTAATATCTGGGGGCATTTTTTGAAGTTGTTTTTTTCAGAAGCATTGTTGTTGCTCATTATGGGTGTGACATCACTTCCCCTGACCTAGTGATATGTGTACTCTCTGTGCTCAGACTTTTAACTTTTTTAAGATCAAAGCTTCAGTTCTTCTGAATCGAAGCCCACCTTTCCTTTTGCTCTGTTCATTTCCAATATCTAGAGGAAAAATTTACCAACAAAACAAGGGAAAAAGGAAGGCAAAAACAATTCCTGTCTTTCTCTGTTGCTAGATTCTGCAACTTGTTGGCCAAAATTTCTCTACTTTTGTCCTGCTATACTGGGTTAGAACTGAGTTCTGAAACCTGTGTATGCCAGGAAAAATAGGAAAGAATGTCTTGTTTTTCTGTTCTCGAAAGAGTGCCACTGCATAGTGTACAATTGTCCATATTTATTCATACAAATTTACAAAAATTAAGCTTTTACATTGGGAATTTAAGAGTAAAGAATAACTTTCAATGCCCTCCCTCTTTAAAAAGCTGGAAAGTATAAACACTCTTTTTCCTTTGTTGAGCAGCTCACGAATTGAAGCTTTTGACCAGCATGCAGAAAACATCAGTTTAGTGCCTAAATTCTGTGGGTTTTAGTCCAGGTTTCTTCCCTTTGAAGAATGCCCTGTTACTCCTCTAGACACTTTATATACCTTCCTTTACTGCTCACAAAAAACTTACAAAATACTCCCTGGGACCCCTTGAGGAGGGTTTGATGCTTTCCTCACCAGCCCAGGTGTCACTTGGGAGGAGATGCACCCGTAGGTTCACCTTTGTGGGTGCTCCTGTGAAGCTGAGAAGGATGGCTTGGAATCATCAACAGCAGAAAGGGAGAAATTGGACCAGAGTTCTCCCAGATCCAGGGAGTGGTCTGTAAACAATACAGTATTTTATATATGATGCCATGGAGTGCTCCTCATGAGAAGATTTTTTTACTCCTGATCTGGAGCTCGTGAAATCCCAGAGAAGGGTGGGATTTAGAAGTTGCAACTCCTTGCTCTGGGAGTTTCCCTACCAGCTAGCTCTGAGCATGCTGGTTTTGTGGTGAGTTCATGCTGTCAGGGAGGAGGCAGAGATCAGAATATCAGAAGACAGATGTGTGGGGATTTTTTCTGTAAATCAGGGGTGAACCCACTTAATAAACACTGCCAAAAGTTTTGATATCCCCCCTGACAAAAACCTATAAACCAGCAAGAATATTTAGGCAGAAGAGCAAGAAGTATGGCAATAAATGTGAAACAGATCTCTATGCGAACATATACTAAATGCATTAAGACCTTTTATTTCAGATAAAAGACATTGAAATAAAGACAGTAGGAATATGAGAGAGGGCTAGAAAATCACAATCAGAGAAGGTGATGGAGAATAATTTTCTACCATTTTTTCACGATACAGGAGCTGAAAATTGCTATGTAGCAAGAAGCTGGCAAAACAATACCTGGAGCTTTTTCACACAAAGTGTTATGAAGACAAAAATATGAGTGGATTTTGAGGTTTTTATGCATATATATGTGTGCACACATGGACATCCGCACACACACACACACACACATATATATATATGTAGCTACTCAATATAATTGGCCTGATCAGTCTTTAGTAGGGGAATTCTCTGAACCTCTGGTTGGAAAATGCTGCAGGCACATCAGTGCTGTATCTGTTTCTGTACTCTTCCCCTAAGCACCCCATGTGCTCTTTGTGACCCTCTATTCTCCCTACGCACTGTGATGAAAACTGAGTCACACCACAGCAGGTTCCTGGGGCAGCGTGATGGGATAGCAGGGAAAGGAGCTAGCACAGACTCCCACTACCAACATTGTGCAGACTTGTCTTAAGAAAGGACACAGGAAATCCATGAATGCAGCAGGCATTAAGGAAAACTGAGTCTGCAGGAACTGGGGCTGAGCTGAAGAGCTATTGAAGCAATTAATTTGTAATATCTGAAGACAAATTTTGCTCTTCGAGAAACAACCATAGGAAGCTTTTACAGGGCAAAAGACTGGGCTCCCAATCCTCCAGGGCAACTGACAATATACAACCCATTGAGGATATATAATGTTACTTTTCTCTCTCTTTCTTTTTCCTGGTTGAAGTGTAAGACTAAATTTCCTATTCAACACAGAAAAGCAGACCATGCTTGAGAATTTCTCTGAAATTAAAGTTTTTGAAGTTGATACTTTTTAGACAAGAGGACCAGGAATATAAGATGAGTATATATATCTTTATATGTCTCAATTTTCAGTTTCAGATGATATATTAGCAGTTTAAATATATTACATTAACAGCTTAAAGCCTATGACAACTTTCTGTGTGGTATAGAATGAGTTAGGAAGATCCCAGACATTACCAGGAGAACTACAGAGGCTTATGAAATATAACAGGCAAAACTTCCAAGAAAACCAATACAAAACTTTCCCTGCTCTTTCTTAGTCAAAGAATCCACTCTTAAGATGGACAGTACTAATTTCCAGTAGACTTGCAGGGAAATAAATATGTGGCTTCTTCTGTAACCTGAGGACTAGCATAATTGTAATTAGAAATTATTCTAATTTTGTTAGAGGATTATTTCCATGAGGCTACAGAGCCCTTAGTAAATGGGAAGTTCTCACCAGTCCAAAACAATGACCTGCAGTTCCGTGAAGATTAAAGAAAAAGACCTGGGTGGTGAATTTGTAGTTGACTTTACTTGGAATTTTTTTGCTTGTTATGATTATAAGAGGACATGATACTATTGAAGAGTAAAAAAATTCCATGAAGCATATAGAGATTATAAGTATTTTGTTTTTCATAACTTGCAGGGTTTAAAATATATTCTAAAATACTTCTCCCATTCTCTCAATTTGTTCCGTGGTGCATTCTTCACTTACGGATGTTATTTTTTATCACATGGTGTTATTCCTTACAGAGGTCTGTATCTTAAACCACTTGGGCAATAAATACAACCTTGCCATGATCAACAGGAGGAACTAACCCCCCAATTTTGTAAGTCTTCTAGAAGTAAATATCTGCCATATATTTTCCACTTTTGATCCACTTATGTCTGAATTGCTTTGGAGAAATCAAATTAATGTTGTGCTCCTAAACAGCTCCCAGGGCACCAAAGACTTAACCCTTAAAAGTAAGGTTTTGTACGTCTCAGCCTAAACCAAGCATTTCAAATTTTTAAAATTAAATGCACCCTTAAATGTCTGTTTCCTTCTAGCTTGTTATTAAGAAAACCTTTTGGTATCCATTCCACACCACTGCTTTGCAGATGTCTGACAATACAAACTGCATCCAGGGTTCATAGACAATGTCAGGTCACAGGTGAGAATCCTGATGAAAGAAATATGTTATTTTGTTCCATATCAGGAGCTCTGATACAGCCACTTGGTTTGTCTGTTTCAGTTTGTTGTGCACATTCTGTGTACTGTAATAGCAAAAAGAAAAGGGACTTCTTGTTATCCTACCTGCTTCTGGAGCATTTGGGAAGAAAATAAAAATTACACTCCTCTCTAACAGAAAGGGATGAACACAGGTAATAAGGAAGCAGGGAGCTGGAACAGTGGTTCAGGTATGATCTGCAACAAGGATAAGATTCAAAACCAGCATTTAGAAGTGATGAACAGATGAATAATTGTCTGGAGACCAAGTGAGGTAGGGTCAATGTAATGTGGGAAGTCACTGAAACTTGCTGGCTTGCAAATAAAGACTGTCAAAACCAAACCCCTTAGTAAAACAAAACACACTACAAAAGCATCCCCTTCAAACTCTCCCTGGGAAGGAGTGAAACAGCTTCCAATGGTTTTGCTTTACTTATCTCATCCAGCAAATCTGAGTAATCTCCTTTTAAAGATTATCATTACAGTTTATTGTTGTGGGAATAAATCAAGCTTAGGGTTAGAGATTGGAGTCCTCTTGATGTTGCAGAATCACAGAATCACTGGGAAGGGACCTTTAAGATCATCAAGTCCAGCCCGTGCCCTAACACCTCAACCAAACCACGGCACCAAGTGCCACATCCAGTCTTTTTTTAAACACATCCAGAGATGGTGACTTCACCACTTCCCTGGGCAGGCCATTCCAGAACTTTATCACTCTTTCTGTAAAAAAATTTTCCTAATATCCAACCTATACTTCTATACTTCCCTTGGTGCAGCTTAAGACTGTATTTTCTAGCAAGTTCCATTGCAAGGCAAAGGGTGAAGAGTTCCATAGCAGATTCTAACACCTGTGATAGTCAGTTTATCAGAATTACTATATTGTCATTTTTCTACTTAAAGCTTTGTTCCATAATAATTTACCAGATTTTTATATTTGTCATGTCCTCACTATGAGGCAAAGTTCTAGCTGTTTCTTGCTCTTGCGTGTGCTGCAGGTTAAATACATTTCAGCTGTATAATCTGTAGGTAGGGTAGGAAGTTTTGTGGTGTGCCATATTATAGACAGGCACTGAATACAATAGGTTCTGAAATTCCTTACTGTGTTTGAAAGGTTGAATGATTTCTGTAAAACAGAAGGTCATTTCTGAACTCCCTAGAAACCTGAGCAGGGCTAGAGCAAAAGTCAGCTGTAGAGCAGGTGATCTGAAATGGCAGAGACCTCTGGATGAAAAGGATGCTCAGAGCTGTCAGGGAGGGAGGGAGAAGAAAAGCTTTGACAAGGCAGGTCAGAGGACTGGTTCACTGGGAGAGGAGTGAGATCACTGGATGCCTTGGTGCAAATCTCGTTTTTGTTCACATACAGGTACAGGTTTATACTCATCTTCAGTTATAATCCTTCAATAAGTGAGTGGTGTTTAAGACTCAGGAGCATAACCATTATGAGTGTACCAATAGCAAGCAACATTATTACTGAAACTGAGTTCACGGTCTACGTGTCTGCCTTTTGCTCATTCTTGTCTCATTAGAGCCACTTAAGTCCTCACCAGCCTGAATGGAACAGGAATAGGAGAATGGATTATTTTATGTGGAAAACTGTTGCACAGTAGACTATACAGTTAAGTTTATACTTTTCACACAAGTCTATCCCCAGCTCTCATGATTTTACAGAGGTTCCCCTGTGTTCCTCCCACAAATGATGTGAAGCAAAGTTTCGAGAGAAGAAAAGAGCATTTATCTGAAGACTTTCCTTGCGGTGAGTGGCCAGTGATTTAATAGAGGTAATTTAATTTCTTCTGGACTGGCCCTCCCTTTGGCTCTGCCATGGCTGCTGACCTCACCAGCACGGCGCTGCCGCTGCTCCAGCGGGGCCGTGAGGAGCTGCCGTCGGGGTTTAGGGACATTCAACACAAGAGCTGCTGTGCAGGAATGCTTGACAAAGAAGAGACTTTTTCTTATTGCTTTTTTTGAGAGAGGTTGCACTGCTGGGCCCCGTCCATTGTACACACCAGAGCACGCAGCAACTGCTCAGGCTATTGATCAAATGAGGAAGTGCTGTCAGCCCCTTGAAGTTGGAACCCTTAAAAGGGATACATATGGCAGGAGAATACAAGTCCAGCCATGCACATCTGTGTAAGTCAGAGGGAAATTCTTCCTACTCCATAGGCTTTTTGAATCAATTTGACTTTTAGACATCAAAACGTAGACAAAAAATGCAAACAGCCAGAATAGATGAAAAAAGTAATTGAATTATAAGAATGCATCATATTACAGTATTTCAATCGCATTCCTGCCACACAGGGAGCCAGTCAGAAAATTTCCTGTGTTTTACAACCTGTTACATGTACTTTGCACTTCAAACTATTCTATGAAACAACTGATATACTGAAAAATGTTCCAAAAATAAGATCAGGAAGTGAGCTTATGTAGTGGGTTTGGACTTCAGCAGTGGGAAGAGGTTTGTTGGCATTGCTGTACCTCAGGTCAAATTTTTAGAAGTGGTAAAAATGGTTCCTGGAGCTCAATGTGTATTATTTGTCTGCAACTTTAATGTGATTATTTTTCTTACTTGCTTTTGCAGTACCGTTACCTCTCTTCTGTCCTACAGCCTCCATGTACATATTCCCGTGGTTTTTTGACCATGCCACACAAATCAGATCCTTTTCTATTGTACCTGCTGCTATTTCTGAGCTCCACTGTAGCTTGCTGTCCTCTCATTTGGCTCTTTTACTTCTCTTGTCTGTCATCTCCCAGATCTCAGCTGCTGGGATATGCAGGCACCTGGGTTGCTACCATTATATCTCTACTATGGAGTGATCTCACATCACACCTTTTCCTCAGACATCAGCTATATTTTGGAGGACTATTCTGTATTTAAAATTCTCTGCAGTTTTTTGCTGGTCCTTATATGCCAGTACCATCATGGAATTCCTTCCTGTCAATTTGATAGAAACATTTTTAATATGGCATGGGAATCTGTTGCCTTATAGCTCCTGTTATCTAAAAGGAAAAGTATTTTCAGCTACTTGTTACACATTAAAATCTGTTTTCTTTTCAATCTATAATTTTTACTATCATCAAATTGAAAAACTTCACTATACAAGTTGGTACATCATTCAGGGATATATTTTGCATGAAACGCACAAATCAGAATTCATTTACAAAGTCCAGTATGTTATTCTTATCTTGAGGCTGGACTCTTTCAGAGACAGTAACATACACCAAAGCCTCTCATGTTATCTTGTTACTATGGAAACAGTGATGCAGAGCAGTTATGGGTGGAGATCTGTGACATTTGAAAGCACAGTATAAAACTGATGCACTCCATAGCCTGCATTTTTATTCATCCTTAGTGCTATAGAATCGCACAGCATAATAGTTGTGATAGTTATCTGCTCATGTGTATGGGTAAGTAATATAACGTAGAAGAGGAAATAATAAAAGAAAGGAAAGTTTGAGACTGAACAGGGAATAAGGAATTAGACCTTTTGCCACTGATTTATTGTATGTCTTTGGAAAATACTTTTGAGAAAATCAGTCTGTGTCTCAGTTCCCCAGCTGTTACATGCCCTCTTTTTCATTCTCCTCTTGTTTTCTTTACTTAGGTAACAAAGCTTTTAATGTCAGAATGCTTCCTGATGTGGTTTTAGAGTGCATGGCACAATTTTGGAAAGGGTTTCATTAGGCAACAGCAGTACAGAAAGAAGACATAATATTTCTACAGTAATAGAGATATAAAAACACTGTGCTGGTAGAAGCAAAGCCTAGTCTATAAACAAATTTTTTTTACATGGTAGATTCTAGGGAGTTGGAATGGTCAATAGAACATTTATGCCCTGTGGAAGTAACTAAGAAGAACAGAAGATGATAATGGAATATGATATGTAACTACAAAGAATAACACTGCATTTTGAAGTTTGTGTGCAGGAAAACTCGTGTTTTTTCTAAATAAAAAAATCAATGTCATGCCAGAACATCATCTTCCCCTACACAATTTGCCATGCTTCTACCTGTAGACCATCCTAGTTTCACTATCACAACTCCTCCAACTGACTTTTAACATGAAGAATCTGTTTATGATTTCTTGTGTTGCAAGTGGCTGAAGCTTCCTTTCGGAGCTGGTTTTTGAATATTCTTCTCATTAAGTAAGATATTCATGGAAGTATTTGTTTATTCACATTACTATTTAGTCTTCCTCATAGATTTTGTATTTCTAATGAAGTTCCTAGCTAGCAGATATAGAAAATTTTATGTAAGAGGCATTAATAGGAAGAATATCAGCTTAATGAATGATTATGTTTACTGTTTACACATGTACATTGTAATGCCTGGAAAGTGGAACCACAGGCCAAGCTGCATTTTGGTAGATGCCAGACAAACACTGACTAAGGCAAGAGACCAGGTACTGTGCTCCTGTGATTCAAACTTAGAAATTACAATATCAAAGCAGGGTGGAATGGAACAAAAAAGGGCACTTGAACTTCAGCCTCTCACTTTTCTTGCTGCTGCTAGTTTACATGAAGTCTGTGCCAGATTTGTGTTTTCCATGCTGATAAGCCTTCATCTCCAATTTCTGGCAGCAATTCTGAAATGACACCTTTTGAAATACTCCAGTTGCTTTTTGCTGTGGCAACTATGAATTAACTGATGACTGATGGTTAAAAGGGTTGTTGTCTACATAAAGGTGTTTTGTTACCTTGAATTCAGGGGAGACCTTGCTATCTATACTAATTTCTTTATTTAGACTGCTTTTTAGTTCTCATAGTGTAGGGTTTTCCACAACTAACAGATTGTTGGCCATGTCCAGATTCTTCATTCCTGGCAGAGAGTCTGACCTCACATACCCCATCCCATTTCCTCTTCTGGTGAAAATTGTGATTTAAAAATGTGTAAAATTTTCTGACAATCAATGTGAAAATAGGCAGCTGTGGTTTTTTTTTTTTAATTTAGGTGGCTGTCCTACCTGTTTAATTATTATTGCTATTTCTCTCAATATCAGCATCTGAAAGTCTTGGGGAAAGTCACGCTCAGCCTTCTTGGTATCAAAAATCCATAGATTTCTGAGGTAACACACAAGAATAAATCCTAAATGAGAGACACTGATAAGGTCAGTATGGTGAAGCTTGGATAAAGGTGTGATATGTAGAAGTAATTTTGGTCCTCATGACAGTGGTATGGGATTGGTCTCTTACTGAAAGTTTGCTGCTGCCTTGCACATCTACAAATTGTCCTGTGCTTTAGATGTAGATAAATATTAATTTCTAAATTTAATACAGTAGCTTATTTGTCACAGGAGGAAGAATTTGCACACTGGAGTGTTGTACATGATCTCTCAAATAAATTACTTCACTAAGTGAATGACAATATATTCTTTTCTTACAAATCCCTTTTGTTACCTGTGGTCAGGGAACCTAATTCTCCAAGAATAACTGGGAGTATTATATATCTTCTGAAGTTTGTAACAAGAGTTAGTTCATACAGGTGGTGCCAGTCCTTCCACGTTGGCCCAAATCCTTTGTCTTGCTCTGCTACACAGCAGTGAGTCTTCGTCTTCTCTAATTTCAGGTGTCTTAATGTTAGACATCTAGACTGAGCCAGCTCAGCTTCATGACATGTGCTTTCTTTCGAACTACCTTAATTTGAGAATCTGTGTTTTTAAGTGGATGAGATGAATTCCCACAGTATGCTTCATTACAAAAATGTTTATATTCTATGCTTTCTTTCTATGTATATTTATAGGTATCTAAAATGTAAGGGAAACCAAATGAAACATATTCCCTGCTAACTCTGCAAAAATTTGTTAAATAATATCCTGGAATAATGCAGAGATACGGTTCTGATACTGTCAGAAATTATTTTTAAATACAAAATCTTGAATGGATCTATTTTGCTTGATGGCTCATATTATGATCCTGAAAAAGGCCATGAACTCTAGGCAATGCTACTGTCCTAAAAGTAAGTGAAATGTAATGCCTGGAGAGATAGGAGAATGTATTGATTTAGAAAAAGCTGAGAGGCAGAGATTGATGTGTTTATGCACTATGCATTCAGCACTTGACGTGCTTGGTGATGCTTTAATCAGAAACCTCACCATACACTCTTCGTTTCTCTGTTTATTGCTGGGAGGTAAATTTCCAGTAAAAGGGTAGGGGGTGCATTTTTGCTATTGAGCTCCCAATTGTTGTGTCGGCAATACAGTCCACTTGATATTGATTCTGCTTTCAGCTGCTGTAATTGTAATTGAAAGAAAAGTACAGTAACCTCAGGAATCCAGAGCAAAATTGTCATGGCTGAGCTCCTGTAGCAGGGCCAAGCTCCATCTCAGTCTCAAAGTATCCATTCTGCAAGAAGTGAGCTGATCTATTTGGTTATTGATGATTTCTTGCACTTGATCCATCTTCATGAGAAGGAGTTTGGACCAACACCACTTTGCAGAGGAGTTGCTGACTCTTCCTCTCCAGAGAGATGTGGATCTTGAGCAGAGCAAGTGCATTGAGAGACTGATGGCTGTAGCAGTCTAGGATTGAGTCTCAAGTGTCACAGGAGACATATGCTGAATATTTCTGCAGGGCGTTTCAGTGGGACTCAGGAAATGCCATATTTATGCATTTATGTGCTTTCCCCATCCTCTTGTTTTAGCCTAAAGCCAAAGACATCTGTCCATCCTATCATCCTAAAGTGTTGTCTTATTTTACAGTGGCAAAATGCAAAATCTTTTTGAGATAGAGTAGAATTAATTTAGCCACTTGAATGATGGGATAAACGTCACAATTATTCCTTCAGAACATGATAAAAGTTATGACAAGCTTAGAAAGGGAAAGGATGAAACTAATGAGTAGCCCATATTTGAATCTCAGCCTCTGTGAATACTAACAAAGCCTGATGCCAGTATTTGACAACAGTTTGTTTCACCAAATCTGTGGTAAATGGCAACCCAAGATCTGTGCAGTTCTAGATTTCAAGTGCAACTGTAGACATGACTCTTTGGCACAGGTCAAAAATGAACCACGGTTTTGAGACTTAGCTAACTCCAGAGGATGACTGGCCTCTGACAGAGCTGCTGTGCTAATTTTCCCAGGCTGAGCACTCACCTCATTTTTCTTTCAGGTAGTAGATGTAATGCCTTTCAAACTCTTGCAAATCCATAGCACTTCATTACCAGACCTGGGCTTTGGTGATTAATTTGTTGCAGCAATGAGGTGCTGCCTGAAAAAGGACTTCTGAGGAACAAAGCAGCCCAAGCAAGCAGCACTTGACTGTGGAAGTTTTCTTTTGTCTCTGTGGTATTCTATCCATGTAGCTGGTCTGGCAGGAAATTAAGAGAAATGCAGTGATAAACATGAAAGATAGAAAGACTAACAGTCTTTAAAATACACAAGTGACTGTTCTTTATAGTGCCTTGAAAACTTTAGGACCTATGTTTTTCTGGATATAAACAGATTCTTACGACTTGAAATTTTAGCTCATTGGATTTGGAGATGTGGTTGTCTTACACAGTGGTACTTTTAATGTCTCTTCAAAGAGCATTGTTTTACTTTGTTATATTTTCTTTGTGATTCCCATACACAAAATGCAAATTCTGAGGCAATAGCATTTTGTAAGGCACTATGGTCAGTAAAATTCAGATAACATACAATAGCTATAGCCCAGCAAGGTATAGAGCAAATGAAAAGTTGAGGTAGCTCCTGGACCCTGGCTTGTGCAAATGGATTGCATTAAGTTCCTTGGTTGAAGTAGGAAACAATACGGAACAATAAGAGTTTTGACTACAAAAGAGATTCTAATAATTTCTGTATTTACATAAAAATATAGCCTTTCTTTAGGATGCAGAAAGTTTCAGGTGTTTCACAGTGTGTCTGAGAGCAGCAACAAAGAAAGGACCAATTTAATTAAGAGAGAATTTATGTTTTATTTCAGTAGAGTTGTAAAACAAATTTCATTGACCTTATACAAGAGCAGTCTTTGAAGGGCAAAGTTTGTTCTCCTCCCTTCCTGTGCTAACTTCTTGAAGAATTCATTAAATATTCATTCCAGCAGTTATTTTTTCTCCACTTTAGACTGTTTTGCCTTCTTGGAGGTGAGAATTCTAGTACCAGGAGTAAACTTTTTATTGTTTGTGTGTGTGGCATTTCTACTGAATAGACCTGGACATGGGGAATTACCAACCTGGGATGAGAAAAATCTGGTGTAATCTAAAATCAAATGTAAAGAAACAGAAAAACCACTTATGAGGTTTTCAGTCAACTTTTTACACTTAAGTCTTAATATGTAAGTTAATACTTCAATGCTTTCATGGACCAAACATTGAATATTTCTTAATTGATGTTGATTGATCATATAGAGAAATGGACCAAAACTCTAGTCTGTACATCACCTGGCATATTTACTGATTATGATCTTTTTCAGATAGTCAGCACAAATATTCTGCCTGTGATGGTGGTAAATGGACTTTGGAAAGTATTCTCCATTATAAAAGAAAAACATTCATTTTTTGTTATAGCTCTTCTCAGGGAAAGAATACTGAGAAACAGAGTCTGCTCTTCAGAAGGGCGGCTTTGTGTCCTTATTTTAGACTTATAGAGCCAAAGATAGAAGGAAAAGAGTTGCATCACCATAACAATTCAGATTTTGTGTTTTTAAAGCCAGCCCCTATCTCTGCTGATAGCTTCTACAAGTACACAGCAAATCAGGCCAAACGTGCTCACTCTTCACAAGAGAGTCCTGCAGAAGGACCCCAAACCGAGAGCAGTGAGGTTGTTCCACATTTCTGAAGAAAACGGAAGCACTGTATCCTCTTTTGGATGATCATGGAGGTCCAAGGAGGCTTGTGAGTCAGTGTTTTTAAAGAAAAGGCAAAAGAAAAGGTGAGATTGTCTTTCTGCTAACTTTTTTACCAAGGAGAGAGAATGGCAGAGTACTACTAATACTTTTGAGGAGCATCTCAAAATCGTACTGAGGGTGTGAACAACACAAATGTGCCTTATAATAGAGCCACTCCTGAGATTTATAAGTGTTGTATATGACCTAAGTCTTTCATAACGTGGGCTGCAGCTCAACACAGATCATGCCTCCTCCCATCCACGGACACACAGACTTCTTCCTTTCCTCCCAGAGATCAAATAGGATCTGTATGGCAAGCTCAGCAGTTCGTGGCATGGAAAAGCACTATGTAATAAATAAGTAATAAATTAATATTCAATTGAAGCTTCTTTTAATGAAAGTTAGCACCTGAAAGGAGATGGAGAGACAGATGTATGTGACCAGGAAGCTCTCTGTAGAACTGCAGTGACTGCAGAGGCTTATGTAAAAAGCAGAAGCTTACATTATAAAAAAGACCTATTCTATCTCTTAACAGATTTACATGGTCAATGCAGGACTAACACTGCTTGGAATGTAATTATGTGGCCTGAAATCCTTGTGTGACAGTGCAGACTGCAGTCCTGTGGTCCACTGGCCAAAGGTGCAACTCTGAAATGACTATTTGACTTCACTCTTTCTTAGAACTAGTGTGCAGTTTTTGTTAAATACAGGTCAGGAGATCATTATATGAATGATTGCCTGTTGGGACTGTTCCTGCCTTTTCTTTTGGCAGATTTTTTTTTGCTACAGTTGGTTCCTGTGTATTTATGTTTCTGTAACATAAAGGCAAGTATGCTAAGGTAAGGGCAGCTGCAAGCTGTTCAGTTTTTTTGACTGCTCTCTGGTTTCTGAAAAGTTACTGGAACAAAAATCAGCTATGTAAAGGTTGTACGCTCCTTGCTTCTTATTATCTAGTTTTGCTCAGATATTCACTGCACGGAAGAAGTACGCAGATTTTTAGTAGGAAATCTGAAGGTATAAGTGGCTAAATTAATTAAGGATTTTCCTTTCTGCTGATTTGCCTTGCTCTGTGCGGAGAGAGGGTTTAGTGCACTCATAATGCCTATGCTTTTAAATAGGTATATATCCAAGTGACTGAAAGAAACTTCACCTTTGCACATTCAACCTAGTTCAGCCCATGTATTAATATTCCTTGCATTTTTTTGTGCATCTCCTCAGAGAGCAGATTAAAATTAAAATTCTGCTAAGGTTAGGTAGCAGAAAGGATTAGTGAGCTAGGTCTTCACCTCTAGAGAGAAAGGTGACATGAAAATGATTGGACTGGACACATCCTTATTCCGGGAACTATTTGTATGGATAAAAAATTCTCCATGCAACTGACAGCTTGTGCTGAAGAGATATCCAGGACCAGAATAGAAAAAGGCTGAAGGTCAGGATTGAAGTGCAGCACATTGAGAGGGTTATATAGAATTTGCGTGTTTATCTCAAGCTATTAGCATTTCATTTTCAAGATCAACTCTTTACTGGAAAAACTTTAAAAATTATTGTGCCCAATTCTCCCACACAAACATCTTTTCAAAAGCTCTGAAGCAGGGAAAAAAAAAAAACCAAACCCAAACCCAAAAAATTGGTCAATGAAATAAAACCCCCCCTTTTCTCATATTTCATAACTTTTTTGTAATTGAAAGGCTAAATGTAATATCTCATTTCTGAGGAAGAACTTCAATGGGATTTTCTCTTAGAAGAGGAGAGAAATATCTGAGCAATAAAAAATGAGCACTGCACTACTTAATTTCATGCCTGTGTCAATTTTAGGAATTGAACATTTGGCCTAAATTGTAAGGATGAAGATAACTATTGTAAGTACAGAAAGGAGACCAGTAAATGTAATTGAAGGAGTGTCCTTGCCTGCATAACTCACCTTGCAAATCTTTCACAAAAAACAGCAGAAAGTGAGCTTTCAGAACTTGCCCTTGCTTTTTGTTGCCATATTGTTATTGTATGGAAAAACTGGGGCATTCACACATGTTATATAGACAGTCCATTAAACTTATGTGTACATGAATATATAGAAATGATACACAATTGTAGCCCCAGATCATCATCACCCCTAAACACAGTATCTCCACCGTTTGATTGCTATTAGCAGGAAACCCCCACCAACAGTGCAGTAATCTGTGCTTCTGAAAAATGTAAATGTCAATTTTTGGTCTTTAAAAATTATTAAGCCTAGCAAAAGATAGCAATTTCCAGTGTTTGCTTGCTTGGTAAGATGCAGGAGAGTGAGCATTACTCCTGAGAGCTGCCATTGGTTAGCTGGAGGGAAAATGGATATCAATTATACATAATCTAAGAAGCCTCTGCATAATAATCAGGCCCAGTAGGGGCTTTGGGGCAGCTTCGTTATTCTCTTGTAAACACAAGAGCCCAGATAGACATGTCAGTCAGGAGTAGTGGCTGCAATTCTTCCTTTTTAGCACCTTCACATTCTATTGCTTCAATATGCAAACAAGGCTGTTTAGCTGAGGGTTGAGGCTGTGCTAATGAGCTCCCTGCACTAACCCTGAAGTAAAAAGGTTCTGTTTCACAGCTGCTCAGAGACTAGCTCCTCTGGGCATGCTCAGGTATTGGAAAATAATTCCTTTTAAACAGAGGAACGCCAATCAGGATTTCTTGCATTCTCTTCTCATTTCTCAGCGTGCTAATGCAATTACCTCCTAACTTGTGAACTTTTTATGGTGGGGAAAAAATGTTTTGTCTCTGAATTATGTATTTTTGTCACCAAAAAGAAGGGAAGTCTTGGAAAATTCAGCAGATGTAAAAATCATCTCCTCCTTTTGTTCCTGAAGGACCATAACTAAGGGTAATTTTCACATTTCCTTCTTAAAGGTGGACAGTCTTCTTATCCCCCTCACCTCCATACATTTCTCCATTTCCAACATAATTTCCATTTCCTTTTAGCTGTTTTGTGTAATAAGCGACAGAGGAGGCTCCTAGGGCAATGCTGCCAACTTCATTCCTGCTTGTCACTGCAAAGGCCAACTCCTGTTAGTTTAGGACCTTGACTCTGTCCTAAAGCTAGGTTTCAGGGCATTGCTGAACTTAACCAACTGCATAATTGCCTTGGTAAAGAGGCACAGACCCCATGATAATCCTTCATGGATGAGCCAACGTTTACGACTCGTGGCACGAAACATGACGATCTCTCGAATATCCAATTATTCTTATGAATAAAGTAGTTTTCTGCCTGGAACAGTCAGAAATCCCTGCTGGGTTAATTTAGTGTCTGATGGAAATCATTTGGGTTTTCTGTTTAAAATAGGGCAGCGTATGATTTCTGATACAACTCTGTGAGATGCTCCCTGTCTTTCTTCATTCATCCGCTCACTCTTCCCCAGGACTGTGCCTTCTAGCAACATGACACCTGAGAGCAGACCTATAGACAGAGCCACAGAATTCCTGTCAAGTGAAAGTTACAACTATCTCAAACCATAACGCGTTCCATTGAAGAGAGACAGCACATTTGTAATATTTAGCAGTCAAATATTGTGATCTGCTTTTTTTCACTTTGTTTTTGGTTGGATTCCTAATGGCTGTCTCCACGTGTGACAATCCACATTATTGAGTCACTGGGAAAGCCTTAGCTTTGTAATGTTTCAACATTTAAATTATTTATTATGTTAGCTTTATGGCATATTAAAACTCTGGTTAGACAGGTAGAGCCAACTCCCTTCTGCCTTGCTGAAGCTCATTAAACAGCCATCATAACTGGACAGACTTAATTGTGCTTTATCCAAATAGTTCTGTCATTTGAATTCAAATCCAAGACAAATGGCCTACTCAGAAATCTCACTTATTTGACCGTGTCTGGCAACTGATTAAATTATGCTGCAAGCAGTTTACTTATGGCATGTTAGTGAAAATTTACAAGTAAAATTAAGAAACTGAAATAGGATGAGACTTTGTTTGTTTCAGAGTGTTTTTAAATTATAACGTACCATTCTAGTATCCTCAGACAGCAGAAAATTCATTTATTCATCCTTTTTAAAGGTATTTAAAAATAATAATTTCCAATAGTTACATTTAACTGTATTTTAGAATTCAAATTTTGCAGCTCAGAGAATAAGTGACTGAAAAAAAATCTGCTTTCCATTCAGGTCACCTTTCCAAATGTCAATTTACAACTCTTCAATTCACTTTGCACGGTCTAAATGATGAGCTTTTTAAGGATAGTTATTATGTAACTATTCTATTGCCTTGTAGCTCCCACTAAGGAAGAAGGCTGAGGTAATTAAACCACTTTTCTGGGACTCAGAGGACCCCCTCTTCTTCTGAAAAGTGTCTGTGTGAATTTAGACAAGCCACTTGACACAAAAGTTTTACAAAACACATTTAGGAATTTAGATACTTTTGCAAAAACTCACTTGGTCCTTCCTCTGCATGCAGTCGTTATCCCTTGCAGCACAGTTCCAGGTGTCACAAGGATCTGTGAGCCAGAGAGTGCCAAGCTTCAGCAAGTGTGGAAAGGTTTGACATGGAATACATCATTTTTCTTTCCTTCATTTCGTATTTTGCTCTGTCTAATTATACTTCAAACAATTAGGTTAGAATGCCTTATGCTCTGACTATGTGGTAAAAAACTATCTGAGGAGTAAAAATACCATTCTGATTACTGATTTTCTACTATTCATCTATCAGGTAAGGACAGCTATACACAGTAGTTTGCTTCTCACAGAAGTGAGATTAATCTCATATATATATATTACAAAAGCAATGAAGTCCTTTCACTGCATTAGTAAAAAATTTACCATTGAAATTTTTGGTCCTATAAGAGAAAACAACAGTTTTGTGGCACCAAAGTGAACAAAACTCCCTTAAAATAGCAAGTGAACTGTAGCTTATGATTGTGCAGTGGTTTAATATTTGGTTTTGATAGCTAAAAGAAGAAAAATATTAAGTAATAGAATGGTTCACCTGTAATATCATTGTCACCACAGAACCAATACTTATTACTTCATTGTATTAAAAAATATCCTGCATTGTGATTCAAGGAAATGATTTTAAACCAACTGACTTAGTCCCAAAACCCAGACAGTTTATGTCAGTTCACTGCATAATTTCCTAATTCACTAGGATTTTGTAGAAGATTGGAAAGCTCTCATCATTCAAACCGCTTGTTTGAAAGCTGAAATATAAAAAATGAAGGCCGATAGAGTATATTTAATCACTCTTGGGATACTTTTCTTTTTAATACCATATAAAAACCTTTCTGTGTTTATTACTTTGACTTTATGCACTAGGTCTAACACATCATAGGCAATAATGACTAGCTGGATACTGATTTTTAGTATTTAATTTATTCTTATGTGTATAAATCTCTTTCTAAAAATTGTGCACAATTATTGCAATAGAAAAGACCCTGCTTCCAATGCAACTGGGCTATTGGAAGCAAGGGATTTAAACTAGGTGGACTAGGAGCACCTAGTTTAGATGGGTGGGACTCTGCTGGGATAGAGCAGAGTCTGTTGTACAATTCTGGGCTGGGGTACAGATGCTTAACTTGATACAACTTTGACTTAGAGGGCACAGATATTCTCACACCAGGGCTACTAGCCATGGGCTGGTCTAGGAGGTGGCTGTATATATAAGAAGAGGATTTTGTTCTTTTCTCTTGAATATACCTGAAATAATTGATTCTGAATGGAATCCACACAAAGCATTCTCCACCCTAGCTTTGGAAATGGGATGGACCTGTGTTGTGCATTTGAAAACAAAATATTCTGATAGTGGGATCATCCAATTTCCCTAGGAAAATACACAGAACTCCCATCAGTAAGACAGCAACAAGGGAAACAGAATAGGGAAATGGAGTTTGGGGCAAATCCTTTGGCTGCCTGCAGTTAGGGTGGGGATTTGGCTATGATACATTCCAGTGTGAATCACCATTTCATTGGTGGGAGGCAGACACTGCCATGCTTTGGCCTTTGTCTGGGATCCTGGTGAGTCTGACTTTGTTATAATACATACATTGAGATTATTTATTTATTGGAGTTGTTTCCTTCTGTTGAAAGGAAAGCAATTTGGTTCCTAATTAGTTTCATTGAGTATTTTCAGTGTGTGAATGTTTTCAAATTAAGCACTGACTCCATAAAATCATTCCAGGTACTGTTTTTGCTGCAGGACATTAATTCTATTTTTTAAAGTATTAATACAGATAAAGGAACTTTGTTCTTTGTCTGTCTACCAAAGTGCCTGAAGTGAACTTCTTTCCCTCTACTCCTGCTAAATTACTAATTAGTTCAATGCACCTCAGAGATGACAGCCTTTGAGACTGGCAAAACTTGTGTTTTGAACGAAAGTTTTTAAGATGGTAGCTGGTGCTCTTGATGGCAGATTTGAGGAGAAAATGAAACTCCTTCTATTTTTTTTTTTCCTTAAGCAGTATCACGGTGAAGCAGTTGATTAAAACTGACACAGTGTAATCAAAATTGTGCAATAGTCTAACTTTAGTAGGAAAACACTGTTTATCTTCTCATGGGGAAGTGTTACTGATCTGTGCTGTTTCAACTCCTACAGGAAAGTCTTAGGTTCAGAATGGAGTTGTAGCTGTTGGTGCCAAACCCATGATAGGTGAAGTTGTGTCAGAAATGTACACACCACCACTTTGGCTCCTTCCCTGCACAGAGAGGAGAAACAGGAAAGCTGGGACTGAAGCTGCTGGATCGGACTGTCAATAGTGTTGGAGTGCTTGAGCTCAGCCTGTCTGTCCTGGGGTAGATTTGCTGAGGAATTAAAGCCATGGCTCACAGCACACATCTTAAAAGCAGAAATGCTTATTCATGCATTTGAAATGGTGGAAGGTGGGAATATCAGAAATAAACTTTCTGACTTCCTTTGTGCTCCCCTTGGAATGCATTGTGGAGACCAAGCTGATGTTTAGGGTGTTTGAAGGGGCAGATACAGACTGTGAGATACCATTGTAATATAAATTGCTCACGAATGTGTAGTGATTACTCTGTTTTTAGCCATGGAGAAGGTGGCATAGGGGCAATTAGGGATAACATAATATTTAAAAAATTTCAGGTGCTGAATACTTATTAACATGATAGAGTGACGTCAAAGAACCTGTGAGCTAAAGAGCCAGACAAACTAACCAGGCTTATGAACATGTGGACAATATTTATTTAAGCATGTGCTTTTATTTGGGCTGAAAACATTAATTTGATATTTCATAACTTTGCAATAGAATTGTAATTTGTACTTAAAACTGGGAATAGCAAATAACTATAGCAACATATTAACAAAAGAGCAAATTGTTGCCTTTTATTGAGACAAATGTTATATGTGTACAAGATTTTTTAATAAATTGTATTTTTCTTTATGCATGGTAATTCCTGATAAAATCAAAGAAATACCTTACATAAATTTAGAATGTAAACTATTTGGAACAGAGATGACTAAACATTTACAGATGCAGAAACAGAACACCAGAAATAGATAGAAACAGACAATAATAGGTGTTGGTACTCTCCACCTGTCACATACAAGCAGCTTTAACCAAGAAATTGAGCAATTTGTTTAATTTATTTGGTAAGTCATCATATATATTGAAGAACACCTGAAAGCCAAGTCAGGAAATTCTGGCTGAATATCAGAGATCTGTGATTTTCAGTGATTTCAGCCTTTACCTGTAAAGGCTATCCTGCAGTTGTATTTTTAGATGGTCTGTCTTTTTCTGACATTCTTCCTTGTTTGGCTTGTTTTTTTCCAATCATTTCCTTTGTAGGCCCAGGGAACTGGGAAGGAAAGATAGTAGGCACTAAGGAAACTGTTTCTCTGTGAGCACAGGCTGTATTTCAGATATTGAAATCTTCTCCTTGCATGCACTCACCATTGTTCTGAACACTCTGAGGAAGGAAACAATAGTTGTGTTGGAGAGTGTTTGAAGCCCTCCATGTACCTGAATTTTCACACACAGAACAATAACATGTATTCCCCAATGTCTGTATTCACTTTAGAAAAAATATTGCTTTTGGGCAATATAGCAGGTATCCCTTTGGTACTGTGTTTGTAATTAATTTATTTAAATAAGAAAACTGAAGGCCTTTACTTGGTGGTCCTGTCATACTAATGCTTTTTAAAAATGAGGACATGCTGAGTTAGAGAAGCTCTCTCAGCTTTTGCTATTCTAAAATTTTATTTTTGGTGATGTGCCTCCAGAACTGCTCCTAGCCACTAGAAGACCTTATGTTAACATCTTCCAGGCCCTCCAAGGGAGGGTCTTGAGAACTCTTTTTGTTTTTTGCAATTCTTACTCCATCTCTTGCCTTGCTTTGCCTGCTTTCAAGCCAGTGGCAGGTTCCTTCACAATGTCAGATTGTTCTGTATCTCTCCTGGGTATTAATGGTGGAAAATAAAAGAAAATAAACAGAAGATGGTGGTTTTTCATATTATTTCACAATTCTGATCCGCATTGGAATGATTTTCTATTATCTTTTCCGTGGTTTGACTGTATAAAGACAGAAAATGAGAGGGAAGCAAAGAGAAGTAGGAAAAGAGAAAGGCCATGGCTGCGGCTTCCTGAGACCCTGCAAACTTCAGGATCTCCTCCTAGACACTTGTTCCTGTCTACCTCCTAAAATCCCAGTGGTTCTGTTCAGAGGCTTCCAACAGAAATCTCACTGCTTCTCTGAGGTCCTCCCTGGCAGAATCCATTGTACTGATAGTGGAAAATTAAATTTGCCTGCAAGGCTGGGTCGCTTTCACCTTAGTCTAGGTTGTAGTATCAGTTACCTCTAAAATCATTGTCCCAGACAGCAAACTTGTATGAGGTGCCAGAATGGTCCAAGACTAGATCTGAAGATCCAGGATATGATCCAAGACAACTTTATCTTCAATATTCCTTTTGCCCAGTGCTATGAGCTATTGAGGACTGACAATCCTGCAATAAACTGTGTTCAAAATTAAAAAGAAATTTGGGATTTTGTTTCTTGCAAATTTCTTCAAGTAGATTACTAGCATCAGATCATTCAAGTGAAATAATTTGAACTCTCCAATCTTCATTTTACCTTTCAAAATTATACCCTATGGAGACAATTTTTCTACACACAGGCATTTGGATGCAGTGCAAGAGGGAAAACATTTACCTTCATGTGACAGAAGGGAGGGTTTTGGAAAATTGATAGACTGTGAAATTTAATTAAGAATGACGTTTTCACTCTATATAGTGGGTGGCTGCAATGAGGAGATGGAAGAGCATTCCCCAGATAACCCTACAGACAAGGGAAACCAGGGCTCAATGATAACAGCTTTTTATCTCTGATGTTCAACAAAATTTGCTGGACTCACCATGACAATGCTTTTGACCTGCAGGGAGTCAGCCTGTTTCCTGAGACAGCATATTTTTGTTAAAGACAGCCTGTGCCTGGCAGGACCCTTTCCTTCCCTTACTCTGTGCTTTCTATACAAAGGTCAAGTGTGATCACAGACTACAGTGAAAAGGCTTAGGAGCCTCAAAAGGCTTAGAAGAAGTTAAAAATGTGGTGACTGGGCTACTGAATCCAGATGGGAGATCTGAGCTAGGCAAAGAGTCTGTCTGAATGAAATATTTTCCTCCTTACAGATGGCATTGTTCTTGTGAGGTAGAGCTCCTACAATCCCTGAAACAGAAGCTGCTAAAAAGTTTGTAGTGTGCTTAAATGATCCCTGAAAAAGAATCAGGAGAGGAGTTACTCTCCAGTAACTCAGCACTTCAGAAACTCCAGCAGTGATGAGGATGTTTACCTGGGTCTCCAACTACTCTGAGAATCAGCCTGGAGTAGTCTACAGCCCTCTTGTGAGGGCATGCTCTGCTGAGGACTGTCAAAAACTGATCTCCAATCCCAGAAGTAAAAGCAAGAACAGTAGTTTGGAGATTATAGGATGTGGACCTGTGACTAAGTTAGAGTCACAGGTAAACCAGTGTGTCTTATTTTGCAGCACATTCATGAACCTAATCCTTCATTTCCTTGGATTGTTCCTAGCAAGTACCTTTAGATGTTTCATGTTGTCTATAAGGGAACATCATGTACAAATGGAAAATAATGTATTTATTTTTTTATTTTTGTGGAAAACAATTCAAAGCATTTACAATTCTACATTTTTCCCTATCCTGCTGTTTCCATGTGGATTTGGGTGGGAAGGGGAAAGAATGGGTTCAGCAGTCAAATGCAGGATTTAGCTGTGTACAGAGCCATACTCCCAACTCACATAAGCCCTTTTGAAGCACCGTGCTTTGTCCTCACTAAAAGGAAAAGCTGTTCCTTCACGTGTTAGTTAACAAAGGTTAAGTAAAGCATATTACAATCTGAATTATACAGGGCTGTGCAGCTTGCTTAAGTGTTAGCAGGTCAAAGAGAACACTGTGTCCTTGAAAATGTTTTAGTTTGACCTGCTAACAAATGTTAATACATCTGTCTTGTTCAATGTGTTTTTGTGTGTGAATGTGCATGTATTTAAGGACTAGAAAAGAAATGTTATACATCAAATGAAAGTCCCTCAGAATTCAGCAAGTGTCATTTAAATGGGAAGCAATCAATCACTGAGTACCAGAGTATACTACACATTCCCATACATGACACAATTTTTTTACTGAAGTCTTTGTAGACAATATTTCTGCAAATATTTTTTCATTTTTTTGAACATTTCCACACATAAATCCATTAAAAGCTAGACAACCCTATAAATTGGGTTATACTGCAACTGCAGTATATATACACTGCTTTACCACAGTGTTGATAAAAAGCAGTAATTTTTTGTTTCAGGGCAAGTTAGAATTTAAAGACAGCCCAATCAAATTTTAAATTGTTAGCAGCTATTCAAACTGAGTCGTATTGTCTTAAAAATTTTTCACTTTTTTTTAATCAAAGAGGGTAGAAAAATGTATTACTTGTTTCTTGTGAGCAAATATTTTTCTATTACCTCTTGAGTGTATGTTGCTATTGCACTAGCAATGTTTCAGTGGCCAAGCTGAGCTACATGGTATGAAAAAACTCAGAAGGAAGAAAATCCTTCACTATACAGCTCACAACTTTTAAGGATGAGACAGACACAGCTGCCTGGTCCATTGCAACCAGAGGAAGCACAAAGAAACTGCAAGACAATACAGAGCTGCATGTGTGGCTGCCATCTCAGGCCACTGGCTGCCTAGACACTGTCAGGGACTTGAAACATGAAAATCTATGTGAAATTAAGATGTGGGAAATAATTTGATAGTCCTTGTGAGCTAGCAGGAGTGGGCTGTTGAAGGAAAAGGTGAGGAGTTCATAGCTGATGAGATAAAAAGTGGGAGTGCTGGAGGTACACACAGAAAGGAGCAAGGTGTTAAAAGCAAATAGTCCAGGAAATGGTTGCAAGGCTGAGTGCATATGGAATATCTTAAGCAGTTATAATGAGATGACATTAAAGAGTGTTCAAGCAGTATCCTAATATTGCAACTTTGCTCTGTGATGTCTTTTCCATACCAAATTCATCACCTCTCAATGCCCTTTTCTCCAGAGGGGTCTTCTTTAAAATGCAGAGGAAAATCAAGGTCCTCTGAAGGGGAGAAATACATTGCTCTGGCCATTGCAGAAGTCAATCACTGCACACATCTAGAACTTACGGCTCTGGTGTAGGAGGGAAAGGGAAAATAAAAGGATTACAGCTATTAACTGAACAACTCTTTTTGAGGCACCCTGCAGTTTTGGTTTTGTTTTGTATTGTTTTTCACTTTCTGCCTCCTATTTTACAAATTGCAAAGCTTTTCATCTTGTTATTAGGAGGCAGAATATCTTATTGTGTTGTCTGAAAATTCTTACTTGCATAGATTTGTAAGTAAAAAAAGTCTGTTTGTTAAAGCATGTAGTATTTTCCATTTCACTAAAGAGATAAAAAGTCACAACTGTGCTGTGATTTTTTATTTAAATATAAAAAATACCAAGGTGTCAGCACAATCCAATTAAATAATTCTTCTTGTCTCCAGATTAGCCTACACACAGCTCTATATTTATACTTTTATTTGGTAAAAAAATCAGCCTTTACTCGATATAATCAGACTTAATATTCCAGAAAGATTGTCCCTCGACTGTTACTGAAAGCACAACAAAATTTGTTAAAAAACCCCAACAAATCAACAGTTCCCCACATTAAACATTTTTGAAACCTGTAACACATCATCACTCAGATGTCTACGGATTTTAACAGTCCACAAAACATCAGATAGCTTAAAGTGACCACTTATTAAGGCTGAAATGTGGTGGCATGGTGGCAACCACTTCAGCTATTATTATGTCATTTTACTGATGCTGAACCCATCATGCTCACAAGAATCTTTTCTAACAGATCATCAATGTCCAGGGCCTGAATAATTTTGTAAGAATTTTCTCTAGCTAAAAAGGAATAGCAAGCTGTTCAATAGGACTCAGTTCTGTAGAAGGCATTTACAGTGGGCCCTGTTTTCAGCAGGAATTAGACCAGATGGCCTTTTAAGGTTATTTTTGAAATTATTTGTTCTATAATTCTGTATTGCCATGCAAATTGTTTTTGGAAACATGAGCACCATCGTGCCACTAGTACTCAAAATGAACCACCATAATGTCATTGTAGGAAGACATTGAAATCTTTGGTGTATTTTTTTGAGTTGGCAAAAGGCAGGAGTTAACAATAGGCAGGAGAAAATATTCAAGCTATTCCAGAATAGTAAATTAATCTTGCAGCAGGTTAAAAAACAGGTATAGCATGTCCTTAATGTATTAACATACGTGTACATTAATATCATGGAGTTATAACTGTAACATGACCAGAGACACTTTATATATTAATCCAATAGCCAGTTCACACGTGTAAAAGCAGAAAACTGAGCTGTGTAAAGGTCTGGCAAAGCTGCAGTCTGTGGTGCTCAAAATAACTTCCACTGGAAAGATTATTGTCCCTCAGTGAAACTTAAAGCCAATATTGGACTTGAAATAGTCCTGATTGGGTGGGAGTCTGAAAGACAAAGCCAAGAATCAGAGAGCACAGAGTGGTAATGAGGAACTTATGGTTGGTTTTCCAGAGAAATGGAGGTTTTTTCTGGTTTTAAGCTGTACTCTATTTTTGATATACAGGTATTTGTGATTCTTCTTATTGAACTATGCCTACATGACATCATGAAGGATTAATTCAGTGTCTTCAACAACCCAGATCTAACAGAGAGTGAGTATTTTTCTCCTTTACTCGGAAACCTTCTCGTCATGTTTCTGATATGGTGAAGAAGAAATTATAAAAATTTTATTGGCTTGTATCCCTGTAATTCACTCTTGGAGAACCATGCAATTCGAGCAACTCATCTAACAAGAAAGTCTGATTTTTTTTTTTTAAGTTTTTAATAGACTTTTAAAAAAGCATGTTATTTAAGGATAAAAAAAAAAGAAAAAAGGTGACAAAAGTGGGTTAGTATATTACCATTTAGATTGGATTCACCATAGGTTTGCTAGTAGTTAAAATCATCTTCTCTGAAGACAAAAATTTACAGAAAATAAATAGAACACAGACTTACTGCTAACTTGCATCATCTCATAAAATTATACTTACACAAATTATTACTTTTGTATTTTGTTTGTGTAGTACAGTAAAATGCATTATCTAGGTAGTCAATCTGAACCTTTAAAGGTGAAATAATTTGAAATTGATTCCAACTAATCATGTTAAGAACTATGTATCTTAAGAAATACCTTATGCTGCAGTACATTTATGCATATGGAAAAATGCATTAAAATATATTGTAGTTAAGACTTTTTTTTGGTCTTGATTTTCTGTCTTTCTTTTGTGCTATAGAGTATTTTATAATGTAGTAAATAGAAGGCAAATAAAACCTCATTTAGCATTCTCACAGTGTTGGCATGGCTTGAAATAACTGAACCGTATTTGCTTGAATATTTTGCTGAAACAAAATACTACCAAAATTAACACCTTTCTGAGGAATTCCAGTAGTATTTTCTGAGGGCACCAATATTCTCAGAAATCTTTTAAGAGGTTAACCAGCAAATTGATTATCTAGGAGCCCTTATTTATGAAACTTTTTAATGTTTAAAGGGACTTAAGTATTTTGTGTTCATATATGTTAAAATAAGTAAGAATGCAATATTTGAAAGAAAGGATGGAGCCCAGGCATTTTAATCACTGTATCTTTGCCAAATGAGAATACTTTTGAATTTTACTGGCACAGTATCATCTTGTTTCACAAACTGATTCTCTTTTGGGAGATCTACACCCTTATTCTTAGCAAAAGTAAATCAATATTGTCCAACTGACTTCTGTGAAATTGTATCACTGCAAGCCAAGCACGAACCTAGTCCATTTTTTCCATTAAAATTAATGGAAGAAAGATGTGTGCAAATGACCTAGAATACTTTGAATCTGTATTTTCTTCACTTGTGTCAAAACAATGCTTTTAATAGTATATATCTTTTTATACATTGTATGTGTAAGTGCATATTAAATGTGCTGAATGGCCTAAATGTAAACTGTGATTGATTATTCCCATATGAGCCCAATCTAATTCTAATCCATTGGTTAGGATATAATAAAAGACTGTTTTCATCAAGGACTTGGCATCTCCTTGAAAATTGGATTTCAATATGACAGCAAGAATGAACACAGAAGAAAATGGGAAGTTAATCAAGCTTAGCCAGAAGTCATAGCTCATATGAGCCTAGGACTCCACAGTCTTAAAAACAAAATATAGAGAATTAACATCTGGTGTTAATTAATAATGTGAAACAAACAAACAAAAATGTTACTGAAATCTTTTCTTCTACTATTTATTTCTTTTACATTTCAGAAAAGGCAAATAAAAGAACCCAGTTTTTCATCAGCTTTTTAAATCTGGAACCCATAAACTGTAGTTGTGTTAAGTGGTCCTTTACTCCATGGGTAGCCCGTGAGTAAGGCTGCCAGATTGCCTCATATTTCTGGGCATTTCTGGGGAATCTTCTTTTTTCTCAATCCTCTTCACAGAAAGCAGAAGGCAGCATGATATACTTCTACTCACATGAACTTTCTAAAAGGTCCAAAAAATATATTTTCCCTCTTCTAGGCACTATTGATATGCTAAAGAAAATTTAATGTGCCTTTTCCAGTTATTTGAAAAACATAAGGACTGAGATGACTTTATCGTGTGAAAGTCCAACAGATGTTGAATGAGATAAGATGATTTTTAGCAATTTTGCCACAGATAATATTGACTTACATGACAAAACATAAGACAATTGTGATGTTACAAAAGAATTTGTGGCTTTTACACTTTAGAACTTCATAAATGGCGTCTGGAGTCTTGTATATGTCTCTTTCTATCCTGAAATGATGTGCTTCTGGCAGAGTGTGTTGTGGTTTATGTCCATACAGATATTCCTGCCGTCTCTCAAGAATGCATTTGTGTATTGCTTTGGATGCCTCCTAGACTAAGTTCATCCCCTTTGTGTTTGTAAGATCAATTGCTCTTCATTTGGTGTGAAGCTGCTTTCTAGCAGGTCTGGCTGGGTGGCTGGCTGGCTAAGCCTGGAAATTTACCTGCTGACCTAAATAGTGGTCTTTCTTTCAGACTTTAGCACCCACAAATTTTGAGATGCCCATCGTTATAAAACTGCTTTAATTTCTCTGGAAGCCAAACAGAAGATCAGAGTTTTTCCCATGTGGAGCAATTTCTGGGCTGATGCTTCTTCTGGAATCCATAGCCCTTTCTGAGCAGCAGTTAATGAACTGAGATACAAGAGGAGTGTGAGTTTGTGTTCTAAATGATGGCTGTGATTAGCATGCAAGAGCATTTAAATGAAAAATACTGATGAAAGCATGCATATTTTCCACTGAAAGCTTCTTTATTTTCTATTCATGCTTCAGAGAACATAACTCTCACTATGGAATCCTTGCATAATGTGAATGCTGGAACGCGTGCAAAATGTGAACGCTGGAACATTTCTATCTCATCATGAGAATCTGCTCTGAGTCTGTCCACCCTCTACACCTGGGAGTGATCTCTTGGAACACTCAGTACATCTGTACACTGTGCATTTCATTTTCTACAGTTCACTTTAGTTTTGTAGTATTAATCCTGTAGGCTTCAAAAAACCTTGTTTTGCTGGAGTTTGGACCCAGCCAGAACTTATTGATACACATAGGTTTTATGGGGACTTGTACTGATCTTAGTGAGAGAGGCACAAGCTGCAGAAGGGTTTGGAGACAGCAGGAAGACATCAGTCTGTGAGCATATGAAAATTTATAATCTACCAACACTTAAATCTCTTAATGAAAAAAATCCAGCATGTTTAGAAGTGTTCACAATGGCCAATTCAGCCTTTTTTTTTGGTCTGAAATTGTCTCTGTGCTTGGTGGCAAGAGAGGCTCTGGCAGAGGGTGTTTCAAAGCAGGAGATATTGCATATGGAAGTTAACCCTTGAGACCAAAGATGGCCTTTATAAATACCCTTCACTAAAACATTCATATTTTTACTCAAACGTGTAGTATACAAACCTGAATTCATCTGCCTTAGGAGCTGATTAGACACCTTGTAAAAGCCAGCATTATGTACCCAACTAAAGTGTTTATTTCTAAGAGATGGTATATTACAACCTCTTGGGAAAATGCAAGAGTCTGCCATGTATTGCATAATTAAGGAAACACAAAAATTGTCAAATGGAAAGCCAGAATAAAATAATGTCATAATTTTTGAATGCTGTTATTTTTTGAAAAAAATAAAGCTGTTGAACAAGTGTTAGGACTTTTTATTTCTTAGAAAACATTTTTAATTCAAAGGAAGTCAGTTTTGGGGTCTAAATAACTGTCATCTTGGTAACTATGCATTTTCATTTTTATTTTGATTGTAGTTTTAGCTCAGAAAATCTGGGAAGCTTAAACATTTTCTATAGCACTGCTATAGCTGAACCTGTCAGGAATGGCCTGGCACTTGTCCCTTTTCCAAACTCCAGGCAATTTGGAGCTTTCTCATTTGTGATTTGCATGTAACATGAGCAATTATATCCCTCTGTTCTAAGGAATTTCCAGGGACCTTACATCCCTGCATTGCACTGAGGTTTGTGTGCAATGACTACTGAGGTCTCTCAGTCACTCAGGCCACCACTTTCTTGGGAAAGAAGATATCTGAACTTCTGGTCCTTGTTTCCAACAGTGTGGGTGACTTTTCAGTTTAATCTTTTCTCAGCCCATTGCAAGTTGTGGAGGGAGAACTTGTGACCAGCTGTGGGCTCGGGAACCACGAGGTCTTTTTCCACCCTTACTGCCACTCTTTGCAGAAGCAGCAATCCTGTTAGCAGTGGTACTTCCGAGTGGGACAGTCCAAGGACATCTTTACCAAACCCAGGGGATAGCACAAGTTCCTACCAAGAAATAGAAAATAAAAGATCGAGGTAAAATTGATTTTCATGACAGATGATTCTAAAACTTAGTAATGACAATATTTAGGGCTACTTTTTTACAGATGAGGAAGTGTTGGAGTTCTGGATGCTGAGAGTTTTGAATTTTCTGTGCTGACAGACTCTCACCCCCAGGAGAGCCCTGCAATTGACCTGAGGCCGTGGAAAAGGCTTCCAAAATTGAATGACAGCACTGGGATTACGGGTGTGTAGTTGAATAGAAGCGTGTAATATCACAGGGTGGAAAACTTAGAGTTTGGGGTTTTAGAATATAGTAATATGTAAAAAGCTAAGATGGAGCTTTTAGGGTGGAAGCTGGTCCTTCTTCACCTACTTCTTCATGGGTTTGGGTGGTGTTCTGTAATTGGACAGAGAAATCTGCATTGTGGGACACGAGGGATTGGTTACTGGGTTAAAAGTAAAAATAATTTAGGTATCATTTCTTAATTGGATAGTTCAGCCTTAAAAGACCATGTAAAGAAAGACAGCCATTTTGTAGCTTGTTAGTAGAATGCTGTAGAACTCATGACTTGTCATATAAATAAGAAACAATAAACATCTGAGTCTGAACACGAAATACTGTCTCGAGCGCTTCAATCCCAACCTTGACAGAGGCAGGAAAGAAGCCAAGAACTGGCAAGGAAGGGTTTAACTCTTACAAAGTTTATTTAGTTAGTGATAAACATTTATTTTCATGAGTATAGTTTTTAACTTTGAGAACAAATGAATACTGGTCTCACTTAAAACGTGTGTGCTCTTTCCCATCTCCCTGTATTGTTGTTAGGAATTTTCCTGGCTATATGTGCTTTTTCACATTTGAGTGCTAAATGAGACATTAGTGTAGAAAATGTAGCATGCAGGAGCATTCTTTGGATTTGTAGCATTTTCTTGGGGCACTTCGATCTGCAGAACACCAGTTTTCATTCTTGATTTTTTTTTTTGAATTTCAGAGCATACATGAAATTTCCATGCAAATCAGTCCTATTTTATTGATACATTGGGGGACAGAGTTTTTCACCAGTTATTTTTATGCAAGGTAGAGGTTAACCAGATATTTTTTTTAATGTGACAGCCTTGAAAATGCTTTTCATACTTATTTAGCCATATGTTCACAATTCTAAAGACAAAAATATATCTTTGAGAACAAACAGAGTATGAAATCTAACATCTCTAAAACTTCACAGTGCAAGGCTGAGAAATTTCAATGAGTTTTTTTCAATTTCTTTTACATAATTTTCAATTCTGTGTTCACACTTAAATTGAAATATAATCAGAAAAGGAAAACTGAGAATTTATAACTAGATCTCATGTGCTTCCCAAAGAGGAATGTAAATGTATATATATCTCAATGTATATGTATATCTCAGTATGTAATGTCATTATGATATCAAAGTTTTGCCATATTTTAGAGGACAGCCAGATGGCATCTTTTTAAACACCTGTGAAACCACCCCCAGTAGCAAATACATCCATTAAATAATATTTCCATACAACTTACTAAAGATGAAAGCACACATGAAAGGTATAATGAGATCTTTAAATATATATAAATATATATATTTATATATATAGCAAATATATTCTGCATTTTAGAAAAATAAGAGTCTACTGGAAGTCCACGTGTATATTTTGCCTTCTAAAAGAGATAAAGAAATATTTGAAGGCATATGAAATATTTAATCAAGAAGACACATCGACATAATAATAAAAATGCAAGGACAATTTGTGATATTAATCAACAATGCCTATAGTGTTTTAGTGCTGCCAGAGTGTTTCAGCTTAATTTCTCTAAGTAAATACTAGAAATTTGCAATTTTAGAGAAGTATGTCTTAGTAATTCAGACAATGACTTGTTTAAATAGAATTGATCTGCTTTTTTTTCCACTGAGACACTGGGTTAAGGGAAAAATAAAAGGTATTTTCCAAATACATAAAAACATATTCTACATATTATTGCTTTAAAATACATTTCAAATTTAAAGAAAAATTTGAAACCATGAAGCATTCCTCAGTCAACCTTCGACTAGGTGTAAGAGAACCCAGTGGCAGGAACTTAATTACAAGAGAAAGGCTTTTTTCATATCTTATTTTAGGAAAAGAAATCAATGGAAATATGAAATTTTTCAATATTTTTGGGAAATGTATGTGCATTTCTTCCAGAAGAATGTGCAATGTAGCAGTGACAGCTAACATGACACAGGTACTAGGTGGCATTCTGACAATGGGAAAGTAAATGGGATAATTGTCCAAATTTCCTTCATATGTTCAAGCTTCACTTCTGATCCTATTTAAGTCAGTCTTACCTCTCTAAAAGTCCTTTCATGTTGATGTTTTCCATGAATAGTGAGTCTGTTTTGAACTTTCATAAAGCATTATAAGGGCTACTTATGTTACGACTGTGTGGGAAAGATATGCTCTTTTTGATACAGTTTCAAAACAAGTGTTCTAATGAATAAAAATATGACTGATGCCAGCTACAAAATCAGCTTATTTCATTGTTCTTGCAGAAGAAAATAAATTAGATCAAGCTGAAATTATTTTATATTAAATATACTAAAATGGGAACGAATTAGTATTTCATGTACATTTACGTGATTTACCAAAAGTCACTTGGGAACCTGTAAGAGACGTAGGAAATTAACTTAACTCCTGAGCTGTTAAGTACTAAATCGGTCTTTGGACCACTTGGTCTTTACTTCAGGTTTCTCATGCAAAGATTATAAACCCAGATTGAAATTAAATCAGTTCTATCATAATGTTAATGTGTCCAGATAGAATCTTCACCTAGTCTCCACCATGAATTAAGTAACAAACATTAATAAACTGAAATGAATGGAAATTCTTCATATGTTTCTATGTCAGTGAGTTTTGGGAATGCAAAATAGTTTCAATGGAGTTATACAAGAGAGGACCATGGACCATTAACTTTTGGAATTTCCTGACCTGTGTGGTTGATTGAACAACCTCAATGCTACATTTGACTGCAGACTTTGCATTTGACTGTGTATATATTTTATACACTTTCACATGTTTTAATATAACCTGTATGGGGTATTTTCATTTCTGAAATAGCTAGAAGGCATGACCTTTTTTCAGCAGGGGAAAGTTCATAGAGAATATATAGAGCGTGTATCTAGTTTGCCAAAGTATATTTGACTGAAATTTTCAGCTCAGTGTCTTAAAGGATTTTCTTCTGGCATTCACTTTGCATATAAGACATGCCTGGTTTCCCATTACATAAAAGAAAAAAATGTCTTTGTCGACCACAAGTTTTAAACTATAGCTCTGGTACTATTGCATACTTGTCTGGGGCCTCCTAAGGTAAGTGCAAAGTTAGGCTGAAGTCAATGGGGTTTGTGCAAACCACCAACGAGCACAGCTTAAATATCCCACTCTGCCTCTTCAGTGTGTGCAGTGGTTATGGTCTCTACCTCATAACCTGGCCAGTCTAACTGTACAGATCCATGCCTGCTGTTCTGTGGCCTCAGGTTAAATTTAAGATAAAGAGCCATCATATTTGTGAAATAATGTGTTGGAGGTAGAAATAAGTAAAATAACCCTTAGAAGGTCCAAAGCCCACAAAGAGGACACTAAAATAACCCAAACTCACAGTCTAGAGGCTGCAAGACCAGTGCCTAAACAGAAAATATAGCTCAGCTTCCAACTCTTTGCTAGCAGTTCCACCCTCCTATACCAGCACTGACACTTTTTGTGACAACCAGGAGTCAATGTCAGCTTTGGAGCCCTGGCCTTCAACTCTTCTTTTAACTATACTTTCCTTATGTTTATTCATTTGATGAAATGCTTTGACATGTGCTGTTTTTCAGTGACCACTTGGGAAAAAGTAATTGATTTAATTTTTTTTAATCCAGAGAACTTATTATCTTGGCTCTGCTGAGAGCTGTTTCTGCATTTTATTTGCCTTTCACATGTTAGGCTTTTGAGTCTGTGCACAGAGACTGCATAGAAAAGCATCTTATTTAATGGAAAGCTTAAGCTGCTGGTTTACCAAATCCAGCCTCCATAACAGTTATAGCAGATGAATGTGAGCCCTTTCACTCTCTGCCCTTTCTGCATGTGTAAAGTACATTATACTCAACAAAATATGACATATTGGTGAGCAATTTAGATAACAATCTGATTGCATCTAATTTGCATAATCTAAACAAAAAACTAAAGAAGGCAAACCTTACAGCATGTCAGTCAGGGAGTAAAAAAATCTTCCTCATTGGCATGGAATTAAAGAGACATAGAAGATGAGTGAAGCCACTGGACATAAATGGTTTTGCCAGCTTCATCCAACAAATAAACCAGTGTCTTGGTGGATCAACATCCAGTCAGGGTGAAAAAGAAATGAAAAAGAGATTTTGAGGAATGCTAAGGACATGGACCATAAGACATTCCTTAGCAGCTTTAAACAACTTAGCCTAAGGCTCAACAGCACTTTGGTCATAGCAGCTAAAAGAACTCTGTTCGGGCTAATTATTGAATATTTACTTTATTTCTTCATGTTTCTATTTCACAGCCTTTTGTTGCCCACGTTGTGCTCTGTGCTGCTATACCTGTGCTTCTGGGGTTGTATAACCAGGAATCTTGAAAACAACTACATGACCTGTAGTGTAGATGTCCCTCAGCAGCATGAAGGAGGGGCTTGTGTCATTCACTTAGGATTGGGAAAAGCCCCTGCTCATAATGTTGTAGAAGGAATGGCACACAACTGGCCTGCTCCAGGAGGTGCCCCTATTGCACTGAATTATCAGTTGAGACATTGAAGGGGTTTTAGTTCTTTTTTTCCCAGATGCATCTTGATTCAGTGTTGCTAAAAAATAACATAATGGCTTGGACTGTGCAATGCTAATAAATATATTTTCCCTGAGAAAGATGGTTTGAGAATTATTAAGTCTCACCAAAAAGAATGATAATTCCTTTTGCTCACTTCTAGTCTGAAATAAGGAATTTTCTGGCCTCCTCATGTGAATGTCTCTGAGCAACTTGGTTAACACGATATCCAGTAGGCTGGGGAAGTGCAGAGAAAAGAAACCTTTAGGGAAGGGTTTAGAACTGTTTGCCACTACCTGTCTCTGATTTCTATAGATGCTGGAATAATTAGGTGGTTAGGAAAAGTGTTTCATATTGTAAGGTACTCCAGAAAACTGCTTTCCATAAGAAAAAAAGTTCTAGCAGCCTCTTTTCGCAAAGCAAAATTCTTCAAGGAAGATTCATATTCTACCCTGGGAAAATTACTTAGGAAAGGATGCAGCAAAAATGTGTTTTGCTCACAGCAAAATTTGTAAACCCGGACTGGATGAGAATAACATATTTCTGTGCCTTTTGAAACTGGCAAAATGCCAGGTTTTTCTGCCTGACTTTATTTTAACATTTATGCAGTTGTATAGAGCATAGTTACATTTATCCTGGGAGAGGTACACTACTGCCATGAAATTTCCTGAAAGTGGATAAGAATGAAGTACATCATGGACTGAATTTTTCCTGTACTAATTTTTTTCACTTAGGTAAGCTAAGTGCCACATCAGTGCCAGAGAGTGGAGATTAAAGCAGAAGGCTTTAGCATGGCTGAAACACGATGTCATGTCACTTTTTGATTTCATTAATTACTTTAAAAGTGCTAAAAAAATTTAGTGGTAAATGAAGGCAAAATGTGTACCCATATATAACCTTGCCTGAAGTTTGTTTTCAGGCAAACAAGTCCTCAAATAAAATTAATTAGGAAACTCCCATATCTTAAAAATCAAAGTTAGATTCCTCATAGAAAAATAAAGGAATTAATGCAATTAATTTGTCCTTGCCAACATTAAAGAAGCAGTGAAAATGAAGATTGGTAGTATTCCATGAAAAATGCAGATGGAATGTATGAATATTTAGTTTTTTTATTAATTGATCTGAAAAAATGCAATGTAAATAATTATCAAGTATTTATTTTTAAATGACTAAGCTTAAAGGAAGGTAAATGTTTCAAGTACACATTAATGCATGTTGCAGCTCCTCCGAATTTGCTGTGTTTCACTGAAGAGTAAGTGGAGTTGAGTGGAATCTGTTTTAACCTTTGTGTTGCAAAGTTATTTTGAAGAGCTGTGCAGTTGTGTGGTGCCACCTGTTTGAGCTACTAGATAATCAAATTATTGAATATTTAATATCAAAGAGATGTGATGTCTAAAGCCTGATAAAATTATTCTAAGATTTTGACACTAAGCTACGTCTGTAAGCTTGGGAAATCCTGTAATGTGTCTGTTGCTGTGCTGTGTGAATTCCAGCTTCTAATTAGCTCCTCCATCCCCCATAGACCCACCCAGGCCTGTCCCAGGGGGAATGGGAGACCCAGCGTGGGACTCGCGGGAGCTGCGAATTGCCGAAGGCAGCGCGTGGAAGATGCTGAAGGCAGACACAAGGGCAGAGCATCCATTTGTCACCTGCCTTCTGCCTGCTGCAGTGTGGGACTGGAAGGCAGCAGGAGCTGTGCCAGCAGTGCTGGAGCCCAGGATCTCAGAGCAGGGAGGGGGGTGCAGGGCAAAATTCCCTGGGCATTTGTCACAAGGTGTCATTGCGGCTGATCCACGGGTCCCTGTTCCACAAGGGACAGGACACAAAGGGTGGGTTGGGAGTGGGTTTGCTACACAAAGTCCATGGAATGGTTCTCAAGAGAGTGGGAAATATTGCAGGGGCTAACTGCTCGTGGACTGCTCTCTGATTTTTTGTTGCTGAATCTGTTTCTCAAATAGTTAAGCGCAGTGAATCACACCAAAAATGCCTGCAAAACTTTTGTCAAAACTTCCAGCAACCAAGTATTTTGTACAGTTGCAGCTTATAATATATAAACATAACAATTTCAGAGCAGATCATCATTTGGAGTGAGAACATTCTGACTGTTATTTTTATACTGTAGACTCAGGGGCATTTATAATCCTGATAAAACTTTAATAACATCAGCAACTACCTTAAGTAATTGTATTTAATTAATTAATATTTTGAGAAAAAAAAGTTTAGATTTTAGGTGCAAAAAGTTGTTTTTGTTCCTCACTCAAACCAGGTTCAGAAATGATGCGGTATTTGCTGCCCTATCACTCTTTTATTTTTTTTGCATGCAGCTAAGATTAGACAAAAAAAAATCATTTGTGCTACGTGTCCATCTCAAAGATCGTGGACATAGAATTAGGTAATTTAGATTTTTTTTCAAAGCTCGGTAAAGATAGCGAAATGAAACACCCAAATAATATCTCATAGCTAACAGTAATAGTAGTTTTTCACAATGTGCTAATTACCTACCAAGAATCTTTCAGAATCTGTGGAGATTTTTGTGATGTCCTTGTCAGTCTGCAATTTTATCTATGCCCATCTCTCTGGTGAATTTAAGACTCCTTCTCAACAACAAAATACGGGCTCTTCTCTTTCCCATCTATGTCTAAGCACTGCCACCATCCTCCACCTCTAAAGGGACAGAGGTTTTTGAAGTTTTATCTGATTTGAAACAAGGACCAGATTGACGTTACAGTTTCCCACTGAACGCCCTAATAACACTGGTGTGGAATAAAAATTCATAACTACCTCTGTGTTTACTGTACAAAGTCTGGATCTGATAGATATGATCAAAGACTGAGGATCTGGGTTAGACATGTTAGCTGAGCAAAACCTAGGACTTAGCTGCAAACTGTGTACTCAGAGCTTAATGTTGCAAGGACTGATGTAGTTTTCAGTGCACTTGCAAATTGAAGGTGCTGAAGTACTGTGTTATCCACCTTGCTGACAGTCTAATAAATAGGTGCCTGATTCCTATTTTGAACTTTCAGACTTCATAGATTCAGTAGTTACTTATTTTAGTGGATTTCTCATAGTAATACAATGTGTTGTACATGTGAGATGCAGCACATATGGGTGTTTCTCTTAATTTAAAGCCTGTCACGGATGCCCCTATTTCTGCCTAAAAGCTTCATTTATTATTTAGTTGCCAAAAATAATCATATGCTCCTTAAATCAAGAGTTTCAGCTGCTTCATATTTCTGTTGACTTTTTGAAACAACCAGCTTTGCCTAGACAATTTCTGCCTACAAGCACACTTTTCAACACAAGGGTATATAGTAAGCTGAAAATACTAAATCATAGAGTAAGAATTTTAATGGGATTCACTGACATGAGGTTCTAAATAATAAATAATAATTTATTTTTCTATGCTGGTTGAGAGGTCATCCGTGTGCATGAATGCAGTTTAGAAAAGCTAACACATTAAAGTGAAGAGCAAGCATCGGCTTACTAGTACCATGTAGTCTGTGTTGTTTGGTCTAGAAATGAAAGAGCCAAGGAGAAGTGTAGGTAGTGCCTCTGCTCAGTAGTCTGAATAAAACATCCCCTTTATTTCTTACACTCAAGTCTTGTGCTCCTTGCAAGAAATGCCAAAGGGAGTCCTTTTGTTTGGCATATGCCTTGTTATGAGTATCCAGAGGCTGTATCATTGAAAAAGCATGAATTGGTAGTACTTTACAGATTGGTTCAGGCAGCAGAATTAAACAGGTCAGCCATGCTCAAACCAAAGACTTTTTCACCCTCCAGCTGCTTTCAAACACAAAACAGTTCTGCAGGTATTTCTTGAATCAAATGGCTGGAGCCATTTTTGCAATGTGAAAAGGGTATAAATAGCAGCTGTTGGTTTAGGAACATTATTTGCAGCTTAGAGAACTGACATCCCTGTTTTTTGATCCCCTAATTAGACCGAATTTGAAAAAGTTGTGTTTAATTTGCAATTGACTTTAAAATCACAGTGTGTATTTCAGAACGACGTGAAACAGCTTTTTAATACCCTTCAGAGCTTAGTGTTCCTAAATTGGTCCCCAGTGGTAACTTTGGAAGTGCAATAGATCATAGAAGTTCACAGGGCATAACCTAGTTGCTGCTTTATTCTGCTTTGAGAAATCCTCAGGTGGAGGCATGTGGGCAGCCCAGGACCTCACTCACTCACTGTGGGCTGGAGGAGGACAGGAGACTGACCACATGCAAGGGAGATCTTTTATGCAGGATGACTTGGAGAAAATGGTTGAAAATCATGTATTAACAGAAGGTGTTTCAGTGTGGAGCACTATTCCATAGTGAAGAGAGTGGTAGCAAAGAGTGGTAGCAAATTGTCAGAGTTGTTTACACACAACCTCAAAAGGACCTCACACAAAGAATGAAATATGGCACCAATGTCTAAAATCAATTCCAGAGATTTTTGAGTAATTGTTTTGTTTTTGTACTAGGAAATCTGGTGTAAACAATAATAAAATTGAGAATGAGTATACACACCAAGTCATCACAGCTTTTGAAAAGTTAAGTATCTTCCCCATAAATCCATTTGAGTTCTTTGGAGCAGTAAACGATCATGTGGATAAGGTACCCTGGCTGATATTGTGTACAAAGATTAAAAAATCCTAACTTTTTCAGTGGTCCTTACTGAAGCTTCTAAATGAAATAAAGCTATAATGGGATGAAAATTATGAAGAAAGTCAAGAAGTTAAAAAGAAAGTTAAGAAGATGATAATTTTTCAGAATGGCATAGGATTAGTGTTTGAATGTCACAGAAACTTGTTGCAGAACTTGTACCACTTAAGATATTACTCAATAATGTGGGAAATGGATGAAGTATAACTTGAAAAGAACTGACAAGGATACAAAATTTTAGGAGTCATAAAAAATGGAGTCTTAAGACCTGCAGGATTATCTGATAATACTGGATGTCTGGGCAGACAAAATTCATGTTGATAGATGCAAAGTAATGCACATGGGGAATACACCACCTAATTATATGAGCAGTATGATGGGCTTTGAGTTGGACTCAAGAAGTCCCTAAACTGCTGACAGAAGCTGGGAAGTTTAGCAGGAAATGTAGTGTATCTGCCCTATATTTTACATGTTCTCCCTAAACATGTGCTACTGGCCACTGTCAGAGAGACAGGAAACTGAGCTAGAGGAACCTTTATTCTGACTTAGTGCAGCTGTTCTTATATTCTGGGGAGTGCAAGGGAGACAAAGGAAATACGATTTTTAAATTTTTTTAACAGTTGTGATTGCAGCTAAAATTGAATGGAATTTCATAAGACAAGGGGAAATCACTTTTTTACATAAAGGCTTTCTCTGCCAGATTTCTAAAGTCTGCAGCAAAGGCTTCTATTGCAAAGGTATCTCAGGAAAAGGTCATAATCTTTCAAAATTGAAGAGCAACCTAAACATTAGGGTTGCATCTATTACATAGTACATTTAATCTTGTCTTAGATATTACTTCTCATAACAGTTAAGACTGACTTTTTCTTCCCCCCTAATGATGGTAAACCTGAAATGACTGACCAGATGAAAAAAAAAGCTGTAAGAGCTGAATGGGTAGCTGTTAAAGAGTTGGGAAGATGTTGATGTACAGAAATGTGCTCACCAGCTATCTCAGACATTGCCATGAAGACTGTGCACTACAGCTCAAAAACCTTACTGGGCTCTTTCTTTGTGTGCTGTGGACTTGAATATAACAAGCCTCTTGATCTTAAAGGGCTTCTTAGAGTTTCTGTATCCTTGATTAGGCAGCTCTATGTGACATGGAGTATGTTGATGGCTAAAGGCTTGGAAATGCATAGTCTGCCTTTGAGGTTCTTAGACAACCTATTTACTGAGCTATATTCAGTTAGGTAGAATGATAGAACTTCATTACCTTAACTGCCTGATAATTTTCTGTGAAATCCATCTTCCAAATGATGATTGCATCTCTATTTAATCAAGAGGAATAGCCAGCTTTCAGACAAATCTAAACTGCAGAAAGCACTTATACAATTGTCCGTAGTTCACAAAAAGGCCTTTTTCCTTCTCTAAATCCTATAAAATATATAACTGGAGTGGTTTTGTTCTTTATATTTGCAGTGAAATCCAAAAGACTGAGGCATTAATTCTGTCAGTTGGATAAAGATTTTTTTCCCCAGAAGCTTTTTATTTTGCATGGAAACTCCATTAGCAGAGTATGCATAGTTGTGGGCATGGCATGTATTTCTTCCTTGGTGGGTCTCACTGATGGCAGCATCAGATAAAAGGATTTAGTAAGAGCTGTGCCATGGCAATGCAGATCTTATTTACCTGGAGAAAGCCTTCTGCTGTCTTGACAGCTCTGTAAGACTGTCAGCCAGGGGCGAAGAATCCTAAATTGTACTCTGATTTGGTTGAAACTTGAATGCATGGGAGACTGCAGCTATTACCTCTAGCCAAACAAAAATGAGTCAGCATGTTGATAGCTTGAATGAATAAGCAACTTTTGAAGAAAAAGTGTTAACATAAGACTCAAATTATGATTCCCACTGCCACCTTCTACAGACCTGAAATTTCATTTCTCACGGGAGTCTTGTCTCTGCATCTGTGTGGAGTTGCGTGTGCTTGCAAGGGAACTCTGTCATCTACTTACCTTTTCCTTATAGTCATATATTATATACTTTCTGAAATCCTTTAGTAACCTATGCAGCACAAGCAGGAATTGCAAACAAAGATCAGCACACTGCCTCTCACTCTTGGATGAACACTGGACAAGGGATGGGTTATTGACCAGCTGTCTGTCTGTATGCTTAGCCCTAAATTTCTCTGCTTGACTGCCACTTTAAAAGTTCACTGTACTGGTTTCTGTGACATTTGTCTCCTATTTACTGGGAAAGAACCAACAACTTTTTTTGTGCAGTGTTAGTAACTGGGTCTGTATTTGAATCAGCTGTCACAGGGAAGTGGAGTTCAGCTGCATAAATGTATGTGTGGATAGTGGGGGAGGGATTCCTCACCTACTGTAAGAAAATAATAAAAATTTAAAGGAATCCTTGGAGATATTTTGACTGTGCTGGTGGCACATGCTTGGCATATGAAATACTGGACACTTATGCTAGTGCATGTTCCTAATTACAATCTCCTTATCATAAACAATTACTGTTAAATGCAGTGCATGGTGGAGGGGGAGGAGGAAGAAACCCAGGTAGGATTGTCTGGAGCTGCATGAGTCTGTATTTGCCTCAGGCTTAGTTAGCTGTCAAGAAAACCCCTGGAGCACCCAGAATTCACAGGCTTTACAGCTGATCATAATCAATAAAGGCAAACACTGAAGCTGGGGAAAGTGGGCAAATACATGTTGTCCTCTTGACCATTGCAGGCTAGAACTGTGAGCAGCTGAGTAATTGTGGAGAGCTAGGAGGGTCAGAGACACACTGGCTTTAGACATCTGTAAGTGGTGCATGGAGCTCTGATCACACTGAGGAGATCACTGTGTGAGGTGATGTCTGCTCTTCCGTGGTCAATAAGGATGCTTTGTTATTTGTGTCCTTCGGGTTCTCCCGTGTTTCTTTGTGTGAGGGCACAGGATGCTCCCTGGGAGAGTGAGAAAGCACAAAAGGTCAGGCTGCTGGTTGATGAATATCAGCTAACAGCATGGTTGGCAGTGTTTTATGCAGCTTCTGGTGAGAGACTAACACAGAAATAGCAGTGGCTCGTGTTCATCAGTGCACAAAGTATTACCTGCCATACCACAGCAAATCAGTTTCTTTTAAGATAGCTTTGGAGCAGACTTAAAATGAAGTTATTTGGTCACTTATCTACTAAAGTGAGTGAGATTCTGCTGCACCTACAGGATATTGCTACCTACAGGATATTGCTCCATGCTTTGGCTTAATGAATTTTGGGGAATAAGGAACTCAATTGTCATTGTTAAACATGTCAGTACGAAGCCTACAGTGTGTACAGTGTTAAATACTGTAAGAGAACTGTAAGAGCTTTCTTCAGAACATGATCCAGAGCAAAGGTTTTAAGGTTTATACGATCTCTAATATATCAGGTGAGAATGCTGCTGCCTAAACAGCCTGCACAGTCAAAAGTTTCAGCATGTTAGATGGTTTCATTGAGTACAACATGCTGGGACCTAATGGAAACTTCATTAGTTTTTCTGTTTTAAGAATTCACATAGGGTCACTCATGACAGAGCAAGAGATACAAGTTTGTCATGTGTTCAACACTCGCACATTAGAATCACTAAATAAATATTGCCTATACAGTCTTGCTGTTTGGATACTTCCTGTCTTCACCTGCTTGCTATTGATAGAAGAGAATTACAAGGAGCCACAGTAATTCTGCTGGTTTGGAGTAAAAAGTAGGGGATAAAAGCTCAGGCATCTCATGCTTCGTAATGCCAGAGGACAGGTGGATCAGCACCTGGTACTGTGGATCTCCAAGGGCTCCTGGAAGCATTATTTAAACTGGCTCTTTCTGTATGGTTGGAAAGGTGTTAGATCCCACAGGAAAGGAAAGATTTGTATGTTTTGACAGGTAATCATAATACTTCTGTTTTAAAAAATAACTTGTCTCCATGCCTACAAAATTCTACAATTTTGTCTTCTCACACACAGAGATAATTTTCTGGTGCTATTTATTAGTCTGTTTTTAGTGGATTGATGTTTGGGCATTTTGGACAAGATCAGGATTCTCACCCCAGCTGAATAAATCCTGCAATCTCAAGTGTCTGTGTACTTGACTGACTGAGCTATCTCTAAATCATGTATTCCTGTTCATCACTGCAGGTCATGTGTTTGCTTAACATTTCTGCCTCTCTCCAGCCAACTCAGTCTCTACCCTCGTGTTGCAATATCCATCCTCAGAAAGGCTGGCAAGATTGAAACCTTGACGATGTGGGAAATTTGCTTTAAACCTGTTCCTTAGAAAAGATAAGCATGAATAAATATGAATTTAGGTGGGGCTTCATTCTCATCAGCTTTTTTACAAGAATGAAAAGGGTGACAGTGGAAATTGCAAGGAAAGGCAAGATACGGAGAAGATCGTAGCCAGGTGTCCTTTAACACACAGTGATTGTGATTTGGACTGATTTAATTGAATAGCAATTTACTGAGTCAGACTTCTTGCTTCCATGAGAAAAGAACTTGTAAAAAATTAATGTTGCATCATTTGATACTATGTAGATAGTGATTGTAGACGTGTAGGTGGTTTTCAAGAGTCACTGTTCCTTGTGAGGGTAATAGACAGCATTTTGACTATCTTAAGCCAAATCTTTGTTCTTGTCTGAAGACAATAGCCTTTTTTTTTTTTTTTTTTTTTTTTTTATGGGAGCAGTTTCTGAAGAAAGAGGTTTCTTGTTTTATCTTCTTTCCTGGAATAGTTGGGATCTGTCATAAACAGTTGGATTGTGACCGTCTTCCACCGAACCTTCCAGTTCTTTGAGGGATGTCTGCTATAGGGATCAAACAGAGACATAAATTATTTCCTTAACCTGTAACAAGTGCCTTCAATGCTACAATAAAAAGCATTTGTCATGAAGCTCAAACCTGCTGCATGAGCTGTGATGTACCTTCTTTAACTTGGCTCATGATAAACATGTATTTTAAACTAAGGAAGACAAGGAAAAGATATAAAATCTTGAAGAAAGCTTGAATGAGCATCTGTAACTTTTCTCAGTTTTTGTAAGGATAAAAAGGTTGCTGCAAAAGGCTTCTTGGTAAATATACTGGAAAAGCAGGTAAATAAAAGTACAAATGGAGTATGTGGAAAAAGCCCACACCTCTCACCTGCTAGCCAGTTTTGCAGTTCTGTAAATACCATTAGTATTTGGGGAAAAGACTCACAACCCAGTAAAATCCAAATCAAATATTTCTCTTACACTTGTAACACTGCAACCAACTCTGACTGTGTGTGTGGAAATCAGGGGCTTTATAGGCCCTCCATGTGTTATTTTTTAATGGGGACATTAGGGTTTTCCTCATTTAATCTCTAAGCGTATTAAAGACTAATACAGGAATATTCTGTGACCTTGTTCTAAACTTGCTTCTACTTTATATCAGTGTTGTGGTGAGCCTTTTGTTTGGACGATTTGATTTAGATGGCAACAAAATTTAAAGTTCAGCTTAAATATTGATTTGTCTCAGTTCCTCCAGGGACTTCTTCTTCTGCATGATCATTTTACCCAACTTTATTTTGCCTCGATGTTACCGTCTTACCCCTATCCTGAGATGGAGTTAATGGTACAAAACCTGTGATAAATAACTTTCCAGCCCTTTGTAAAGTTTTGGTAGTTATTATAGAACCAGACAGCTTTAACCTGAGCCCAAAAGTAATCACTCAGAGTCAGGGAGTCTGAGAGTGCTGTCTTTTCATTCAAAATTGTTTAAAATAAGCCACTGCATGGTGTTACAGCCTGTGCCAACTGATGATGTTAGATACTATGGCAGGGACCATTTCCTGCAAAGGACTCTGTTAGATTTGAAATGTGACTTTGTGGCTTNTTTGTTTTTTTTTTGTTTTTTTGGCAGAGGTTTTATTTACAGTGACTATTTCACTGAAAATCTGTTTACTTAAATTTTCAATATATCTGCAGAATTGACAAAAATTCTCTCTTCAATCTTATAATTAGAAAATAAATCCATAACTTTTATCTATATTATAGCTGTCTTGAAAAATAAGAACTAAGTTAATTAAAATACAATTAATTTTCTTTGGATTTCTTTTGAATTCTTTTTCAAATTGTGTCCTAGTAAAAATGTGCTTTGAAAAGTGTTGACTACAAATGAACTTAGAATTTGGAAACTTTATGATTATCTTCTCTTTTAGATATAAATATGCTGAGGATTTGTTCATGTGGGAGACCAGAAGCACCACTAGAAGATAAAACTTCTTGAAATGCAAAAACCCCTTGCCTAATTCAAGTTTCCCCCTAACTGAAGACTTTTCAAACTATATGTTTTATAATAGTTCAGGAGCAGTAAAACCTTATAAGGTTTTTTTGAATGAATAACTATTTCAGAAACTAGCCAAGTTCAAGGGCATTCTTATCTGCTGTACAGTTCCAGCCATAATTTCACATAATTTCTGTTCCTTCGTAAAGCTGATGTCTCAAAACATATTTCTGACCACTGCAAGGCCACTTTTCAAGTTCAAACATGAAACCCCCTCAAGTACAATGCATACTGTAGTAGTTTTCAGCTGATTTAGTGTGGAAGGAATGTAGCTTTTCTATCTATAGTGGAATTTACCTTATTACTGGGTGCTTTTTTCCTGCTGGGACCTACTCAGGCCTCTTTTCTCAGGCATTACTTTACAGGGAGTAGAACTGAACATTTGCTTAAGTCAGGAGTGCTAAATTAGGCAAATGTGAGATGGAAGAATTGCTACAAAATACCCAGGAGAGTCATAAATTAACAATGGCAAAATATGGCTGTTCTCTATTCTCTTATAAGTCTTGGAGATGTGGCCCTGGCAAGGAAGTTAGTCCTTCTGGAGACTGGTTTATGGCTTGTGGAGTACTGAGGCAGCTGATGGAAGGAAACTTTACCAGCCCCAGAATGGCAAACAGCACAGATGGCCTGCTTTCCCCACAAATGAACCTTGTTTTTTTGAAGCTGGCAGGCTCTGTGTTAGAAAAAATTCCCAGCTCAGCAGCAGCACTTCTGTGTACAGCTGTGGCTTGCATCTGTCAGAGCTTGTCTCCAAGCAGTGGAGGTAGCTCAAAAGTTCCATCAATAGCACAGGACATAAACACTTGGATACCAATAGTGTATGCCTCATAGCTTTTCATCCATTTTTATGCTGAAGGTAGCATGCAGGGCACTGAATACTACAAGTATCTGTCAACATGCTTAGAGCATTATTATTTATCATTTTATTACCATGGGTCTGAGTTGGACAAGTTCCTTTCTGGTTTATGTTCCTACCATGCCCTTTTTGTTATTTTTTTGAATTGAAATACATGAAGAGAGATCTGTGATGTCAGTGCTGGAAATTTCAGCCTCACTCTAATAATAAAAGTTGTCTTGTTTCAAGCAGCTAGGTTATTGTCTTTTTTTGTTGCTTTAGATACTCAGCCCATGATTTTGAGAAATCAAAACGTCTCTACAAAGCTTTAATGGATTGTAACCTACAAGTTTGTTCTCTGTGTTGTAACTTCCTGAAAGTAAGTAATAAATTATTCTGTTAGGCAGTCAAAAATGGTGCAAGAAGCCTATTAATGTTATCACAGTAACTCCAGCCAAAATGTCTCCACCTGAAGCTGTATTTAGAAATGAAAATCAAAGAGTCAGTAAAATACAGCAGACACCACTGAATGATAGATTTACAATGAATGTCTTGGATAGTTTTCTGTGAGCTTTAAAGCCAACGAATATATTTTATCTGATTGTAACCTTTCCAGGAAAATAAAAGCTACGCATACAGTGTGTGCTCCATCAGACTTTACAGTATCAACTTTTTTTGGCATAGTTACTAACACAAATGAGTTCTTTTTTTGCTACCTGATGAATACCATAGTAATTTCTGTGACCAGAACACTAGACATTTTGATTATCTGCTATCAGTTAACAGTTATTTCCTGCTACTGAAAGATGCTTGCCAAATAAGTTTTTACAAAGTAGATACAGAAGTCCTTGCTTTGGATTTTTCACTACGCTACTGAAAGCCTCCAGGAACAGAAAAGAAAGAGATTTTCTAAGTCCTTGCTGAGAGATCAGCATAGCTATAACAAAAGGATGTGTAGAACATGGTGGAAGATTTGAATCTCTTGACAATAGTGACACAATGACACTTGTTTCTTAATTCTTGTTCTTATCTGAAATTTATTCATTGGTGAATTTAAAATATTTTACTTGAATTCAAGTCTCAAAATAATTGCCACACATGGTGTACAATACTTTGTGTTAGCCCTACTGGAGAAAAATAAAATAGTTTCACAGTTTTGTAGCTGACTGAACTCTTCACTTTTGACACCAGATATATCATGTAAAGAATTCAGCAAATTTAATAAATAAAGAGTTCAATAATGGGTTTATGTAAGACACGTGTTTTCTGGCTGGATGCAGACATTCAGTCCTGCTTTCCAAATCATATTTAGAAAGGATTTGTAGTTTCTAGGTGCCAATGGCTTTGATGAGAAATAGGCCTTTGGTCTGGGGATCTAGGAACAGTGATGTTTCAGAATGTATCTCTGTGTATTGCTAATCCCAGCCCACTGGACAGTTAGTGACATACTCAGTTTATATTTCTATGAGTCTCAAGGATGTCGTACCACCACACTTCAAGCCAGGTGCCAGGTGCCTGGGCAGTCTGCTGCTGATACAGGTGAGGTCCCCAGCCTCCTCTGCTGCAGCAGGGCTGCAAATCAGGATGTCTTTGGGAGCTCAGGCTCCTGCCCATGCGTGAGTTCAGCTCCTGCTGGACACTGCTGAGGTTGTTTTATGGAAACTGCTCAATTCCTTTTCACAGTAGACAGAAAGGACAAAATGGGGAAGGATGGAGGACATAAAGAAGAAGAAACTGGCAGGGAGCCTGTTTCTCTCATACTTGCTGCTGATCAGGTGGACAGAAAGTATTCATTATCTGTCCCCCACTCCAGGGCAGCCAGCATGAGTTCTTCACCACATGAAACAAAACATCAGTCTGATGGTACAGTAGACTGATTTTTGTGTGTGACATTCTTCTGTGGCCAGGGTTAGCTGGGCGTATTTCTTACACGTGGAAGGAGAGAGGGAACATTTGAAATGGGCGTAGATTTTGTTCAACAGTTACACAGCTGAGCACAGCCAAAATTCAGGAGTCCTCTTGGCAGCAGACAGTTAAACACAAGATGTTCTGATCGATGTCACTTTCACAGGGTTTTCTGCATGCTCTGTAGCCCCAGGTGGTCAGTAGTCAGAGGCAAAGTTCTCAAGAGATTATGGGGTGGCTGAAGAATCACTCTTTCAATATAACAAGCTAATTGTTTAGGTATAACAACTAATTGCCACATTTCAAAAACTACTCTCAACTAAGGAGATGATTTTTATATTTTTGTATTTCAACCTTGTGGAATCAGGTTTTCAGGTTTTTCCTGCTAATTGTTCTGTGTTGTTTTCTGTTGTATGAAGACAGAAAAAATAAGGAAATACAGCAGAATATCTTCTGTAACTCCATGAAGCCAGGAATAAGGCTCCAAGTAAAAAGGTGATAAGAACGAATTTGGCTGTGAGCCAGATGAAGAGCAGTAGAAAGGCTTGCTGAAACAGGAAAACTTGAGAGTGTCTTAATATCCACAATATTCATTCTAACACCACAAAGTTCAGAACTGCAAGGGACATTGAAGTTCCTGGGTATGCACACGTATCTACCAGTTAACCAGCAGAAGTGACTGTGGAGAGTTTTACGCCAGCAACAGCTTGAATATTTTCACTGGGGAAGGAATATTCTTGGATAAAAAGTGATGTTCTTTCAACAGGGGTAGTACTTTGAGTGGGGGTGAATTATTTTTGTTTGTACATGTTTTTTTCTCACAGATGCTATACTAAAAATACACTGATTTTTTTTAGTATGTTGGAAAACAGCAAGTTGGGGATAGGTTTGCTTTTAGTTTCTGAGTCAGAGTGAGCAGATCTGAACTGCTAACCCCTTAGAATGACACAGACATGAAAGAGATGTGTGTATCCTTTCACTGTGCTGAGATATCAGGATAATTATCCAACGTACAGTTCCCTCTCAGTGCTTTTCAGGGCATTTTGAATGAAGAGACTGTGAGGATAGCTGATTTTAATCTGAGAATCCACTTTAAAGAGGCTCAGGAGATTCAGTGTTAATAGAGGAGCTAAGTGATACAGAAGTATTACTTACTCCTCAAATGGGAAGATGAAAATGGGAATCCTTAGAAAATACAGGATGGAAATAGATACCTGCTGATCTTACCCCAGGCTCAAAAAAAAAGACTCAATGAAGAGTATGGAAGGAAGCTGATGCCATCTAGGACTGTCCTTTGTGAACTCTTTTCATTCATTCCAGTAGACCTGAACTCCATATTTTCATTCTGAGAATATTGAAGAACTACTGTGTCTGTTATGAGGGAGAGTTTGGGCTCTCTGTTCATTGCACAGTAGAGTGCAACAGGTAGTAATGATGCATGTATGCCTAGATATGGCTTGCATGTGTCTGAGTGTCTGTGGCTTTTTACATCTGGATGTTTCATCACATCATTCTGGCCCCTTCTTTTGGGGTTTTAGGCTTTACCTGTCTTAATTTTGCACCCAAGAGATTTACCAGATTCTTGCTGAGGCTCTTGGAAACTGGCATAATATAAATAGCAATATAGCAATATATATAACAGTAACTTGCCAGAAAGAACAATGCAATCAGAAGAGCTTTGCTTTGCTCCTCTTTACTTTCCTTTGCTGTTGTATTTATACAACAGGTTTACAACATTATACTGCCTTTCCAAGAGGCAGTACTATCTCCAAATTGACTTTTGTCAGATTGATGCCTATTGAGGAGCAGTGATTTGGTTCTATAGGACAGAAAACTACAGGTAGCTCTGAAAATCTAAAAATAATATCTCAGAAGAAAAATACATTATTTTTATTTCTGACTTTTAACATTTCTTCAAAATTTTCCACTGACTATCTCCATCCCCCTGAAATCACAAACCACCTGCATGCTAATATTCTGCTGTCCCACATACTGTGCTTCTTGCCTTTATTGAAATTGTGCTCTGCTTTGGGAAATACACAATGCAAACGAGGCCTGTACTCTTTTATTCAGCCAGGAATACAACTGTTCCAGCTCGTATGTAAAGGTAATAAAAGCTGAGCCTGATTTAAGTACCTAATAATGAAACCTTTAGCTACATAATAATGTAAGAATAAGAGAAAATTTATGAGAATGGAGGGAAGCAAATGAATAAACCTTTTTCAGCAGAAAGCAAACAAAACATTTTGTGATCAATTTTTCAGGAGGAACAGTATTGAAGAGAAGACTGGAATGAACTAGATGATCTTTAAGGTCCCTTCCAATCCAAATCATTTTATGAGTCTATGACTCTATGTTTTCTCAGGTCATTTTAGTACAGGAACTAAGAAATTATTCTCTTTTGGTGCTTCAGTATCTATGTGGTACTAAAGGATCGTATTTTTTTTGGCTCAGAAGGTTAGGAATCTGACAGTATCAGGAATCATTAAGAGAGTTTTGTTTTCCCTAAATGACATTTCTGGAACTGCAGTCCCCTATGGAGTTCTGAGCTTGTGTCTTTATTTCCTGTCCTCCTGTGACACAGGGAATAAAATGTTTCTTTGAATGCTTGTTCTTTGTTGAGTGCAGCATGGAGACGTTTGAGAATCAGCAGTCCCTTGTGTTTACAGAAGCAGTCACTTCCCACTGCATGCTGTCTAGGAATTACCACGCTAGTCAATTTAGGGTAAATTTGCAAAGTGGTGCACGGGGAGTCACACAGTTAAATCCCATTGATGTTAATAGGAATCATGCAGCTAAATCCCTGCACATTGCTTTGTAATTTACCTCTTTGTGTTTCTCAAACCTGCTGGCTCATGACTAATTTGTGTCTCTTATAGAAAAGCTTGAATGTGTTTTGGTAGTGGAATAGGCACAGTCTATCATTCACATTTTATCTGACATATAAATATAAATTCCAAAATACAGACATTCTCTCTAATGATTGATGTCTTCATATACTTGCCTATATGGGCTCCTTAAAAGTTATAGAGTAGTGATAAATCAAATTAACACCAATCTCCACAGTCCTCAGAACTTCAACTTCTTTAAGAAAGAAAATAAAAATGCTAAAATTTTTGAAATCTAAACCCATCTCACAGGGAAAAAAAATGTTTCAGTGAAAGCATAATGTCTTGAAAATTTTCTTGATCAATTCTGAAAATGCTTTGAACTTGCTCTTTGGTCTTCAGAATGATGTGAGTTAGACTTTCTAAATTAATTTCAGTTTTCTGAAGAGAAGTGCTTTTAGGTTCATTTGTGGGAAGGAGGAAATGCATTAGCCAGTGTTTCTAAAACTGGGGTTAAAAAATGGTGGCATGAGTTTGATGCAGGCATGAAAGTGGTTTGCCTCTGTGCATGTTGAAATCCTGGTATTGTGGTGATGAGTATCATTGGGCATATTTACACCATGACTCCAGCTAGCCATGAGATTTGTCAAAATGTCCATGCCAAATGGCTCCAAGGAAGGTTATTAGTTCAGTTTCAGCACCCTGCTGATGTGGCAACACAGCTTCTGGTTCAAGAGCTGGCTCAGGCAGCACTCTCCAAAGAGTCTTAACACCACCCTTCACTGTATGGCACAGGCATGCCCACAAGAACACTCATGAGATCATAAGTGACTCTATCTTCTGGGTAAGGGTTGGATGATTCCCAGTAAATGGGGCTTGAAACTGCACCATGAATGCTGAGAATAAAAAGAAAATATTGCTTCATTTATACTGATGATTCACCCACCGAATGGAGAACAAGTTAAGAAATCATGTAATTAAAGACCCTGTCAGCAGACATATATGCAGAGCAGGCATATACAAGGTGGAATAGGCAACATGATATAAAAATCCTGTAAATGCTCTCTAGGTCACTGGGAGGTGTGAGACATACAATTGGGCAGCAGAGGTCAAGCTGGTTTTCCTTGCTCTCACTTTAACTCCCTATGAAAGCTTCCAAAACGTCACATGATTTTTACATGGGAATAAAGGTGTTAGCAGGACAAGCAACTTTTTAGGTGGGGGTCAGAAGCTGTTTATAAGTTAGTCTTATAAGAGTACACACACATTTCTTTTGCTTTTGGAATACGGAAATCAGACTCTCATGTAGACTCACAGAATATAAAGAATGTCAGAATCTTTTGTATATTAATAAGAAAATTGGCTGTAAATCTCTGTGTACTTGGCTTTATCTGGCTTCAGCATGGTTACAGGCATATGAGAATAGGCTTTTTCATAGTGCTTTGATTTTTCTGTTTGACAATGTGAGGAAAAACACTGAGGGGAGCTTGACATATCTGGGGCCCTGCAAACATCTGGGCAGAGTAGGCAGAGATACCATGGCTCACCAGAAACTGGCTTCCACATGTTGTATCCTTCCACTTGTGTCTCAGGGTTGCATCGGGGGTCTCAATTTGTTAATCTCTGCAGGCATCAAATCTATCTATAACAAGTGGTTTTGATTGACATGTGAGCAGCTGGGGTGAACTGAAGGGAGCAAACTGAGATGCAGAACTGATGGCTGATGGTGCTTCCAGTTTGTTTTAATGGCAAAATCTGCTTTAAGAGAAACAAACAGCTTTACAAACTCCTGATTCAGTACTTTGAATAGAAAGGCAATGCTCTGATGTGTTGCACCCGTGGCCAAAAGGAAAGAAAAAGTGCATTAAGGTACTTGGATCGCACAAATCATAATATTCTACTTTTCAGGACAAGTTATGAAAAGATGTTTAAGCTGACATTAATAAATACTAATAACCATTGTTGGAAAAGCAGAAAACCAATTGGAATTTCAGAAAAGAACTTCTTAAGTGTGTGAGGAACAAACAACAGGTCAACAGCTGTATCAGTACGACACGAGATAAGGGTAGTAATCCCAACATAGAAAAGGAAGTGTACAAAAAGTTTTTTTTTTTTGATCTGTTCCTGAAGAAAAGCAGGATGATGTATTCCTATGATAAAGTATTAAGGAAATACTTTCTATTGAGCTAGAAGATAAGGAGGACCATAGACGTAAACAGTGGAAGTTAAATATTTTTCTGAAATCAGCAGGACTTGCACCCTTGAGTGCCAAAGGAGTCAGAATGAGGAAATTGAATTTCTTTTACTTACTTGCAAATCTTGCAGCACTGAGGAAGTTAAAAAATCCTTCAGAAATCAGTCAAAAATGACTGGTAATTGATTGGTAATGAAAGAGAAGTCACTGCTCTTTGGCAAGAGAGCCAAAGCTCTTTTGACAAGAGCTCTTTGGTGTAAGGCCAATCTGGAAAATAGGTGATTGCAAAATTGATGCAATAAGTAAGATTTTAATGACAAATAGGACATGTAGAATTTGAAAGTACAACAATACTTGATAAAAATAATATGTCTAATGCAGGTATCTCACTTGTGCATGTTTAGTGAAGATCTTGTTGAAGACTGTGAGCACCCATGGATTTTCTGTATGTAGCAGTGGAAGGAGGAGGTGTGGCTCATAAGGCTCTAGCAGGAATCATCTGTCAAATTTAAGTGCCCACACATGTATTCATTTCAACTTTTACAAACAATTAATCATTTAAAACCAGCGAATCATTTAGGCCTCTACAGAGAGACATAGTTGCCTTCAGAACAAAATCCCTTCCTACAGTTATTATCTCAATTAGGTTGTCTAAAATGGTCTGAAGGTGAACATCTGTCCTTGTACAGGAGCCTGGAAAACTCTTTAGATCTAGATGTGCTGGCTCAAGAGAGAATTTTACCTGTGAATTAGGCAGGATCTCCCCTCCTTCTTTGGTACCTTCTGTAAAATAACTATGAAAACACTGTAAAAAGTAGTGGTTACTAGACACAAACTGTAATCTTGTGTTAAGTAGGTTGTATATCTGGATATCTCACAAGCCCTTAGAGCTTTTCCTTTTAAATAAGGAAGTTTTGAGAAAACATTCAAATATATATTAGACATAAGTTCCCCCTCCCCACCTGTTTAGCAAAATAACAATGTGCATTGTGTCCTAGAGTATTCAGCTTCATTCCACTCTATTTTTAGATTCATGGCTTTCAAACAGAAGTTATTTATAGGTTTGTTCAGCCACAAAAGAAGGAAGAAATGATGTAGACAATACGCAGAAGTATGGAAACTGTCAAGCAGAAAAGAATGATTATCATAATATAGTGTTCTAAATTAAATAAAAACTGGTTTACTGATTGATCTCCAAGTGTTATGTACAGGAATTCATCATCCTGTGATGCATTTCTAGGCTAAATATTATTTAATACTGCAGTCATTAATATAAAAGGAGGTATAAAATAAATGCTGGTAAGACATTTATATCACAAGGACTACTAGAGAAGTTATTAATAGGATAAATAAATAACACAGATCAGTGTGAATTTTTGGCTAAAAACACTGAAAATATTGCTTTTGATACTGCCAAACAAAACATCACACATCTGGAAAGGAAAACCACAGTCAAGTTTACAGTGTGTCAGGCAATGCTCTGGAAGGTAAGAAATGTCTTCAAGACTTGTCTAAAGACCTGGCTGATTTTACCATGAATCTACCATAAAACAAAAATCTCTGGATAAAACTGGAGAAAGCTATTCAGGAGCAGGGAATGGCATTGTGCAAATGCTATAAATAACATCTCAGTTACTGAGTCATAATTCTGAGTCCTATTAGGGTATCTATGCTTTATAAAGGAGATTACAGGAATGATGGAACTGGAAAAAATACAGTAATTATCTTCCATCTCATAATACCTATGAAACCTACATGTGCAAAAGAAGGGGTAGACATCAACAAGTATTTTCATGAGGGAGGTGAAATTCAATCATAAAAATGGAGTGATCTGATCCCAGTGATGCAAAAAAGCTAAATGTAAAAACTTCCCTAAAATTAAAAGATTGATATATAAATGACAAATGAACTGCAATTATTAACAGTTAGAGGAAGTAAACAAAGGGTTAATACTGAGTAAATTTTGACAGATTATCTATCACTAGGTTTATTTTGAAATTATGAAAATGTATCTTTCTAATAAGTGCTTTTATTCAGACACTGTGGAGTCACTGCAGAAATTAGATCTGCTCCCCTGATAAGCAAGTGTCAGATTAGATAATCACAACAGTTTCTGTAGGCTTCAAATCAAATAATAATAAACATTTTGCAAATGATCATATGTTTTGAATTATCTCTATTGTTAACTGCTGTGCTCCCTCTGAGACCTGTGCTTCTCAAACAGTACAGTGCTTTGACAAGGTAAGGCTCTCATCTCCATTTCAGAGGAAAAAATACTTTTTCTCTATATTTGTTTTGCTGCTTCTTTGATGGTTCCTGTTAATTTCTGTGTACCTTGTTCTTCCTACTGTAATAAAGAACATTGAATTTCTGGGGGGATAATGAGACCTATTATGCAGTAAAAAAGCCTTCTTCAGTATAAGTTCCACGGTGAATTCCATAATGTGTTATTTGGGACTAAGTTTAAGCTCTTAATGATTCCTCTTGCTCTTATTCAACATCAGTTTGCCAAAAAGAGCAGACTCTCACAGGAAAATGAAATATCTAGTGGGCTCTACTGTATTTTTAATATAAAAATTATAGAGTAAGGGATTTTAAAGAAGAATTTATGCAGGAGAAGAAAGTATGACTACTATTGGAGATAAGCAGGAACACAGAAGATGCTAATGAGTCAAGAAGAAATCACAAAAATGACAGAAAAGTTGCTGCTGCTGCAAGATATTAAATGAGTGAATCCACACATTCTCCTGAGACCAAGGTGAAATAGTTTCTTTAAGGTTGGTCTCCAAAAAGAAAATAATGTGACTGAAAAAATGATTAAAGTTCCATTAGTAAGAAGACAATAAAATTCGTAGCAATAGAAGAAGCTTTAAGAGTGATGTTACAGACCACTGGACCAAAAATAGTAAATAAAATTACTATAATATACAAATTGTTTGGCAGGGGTTCTTTTGCTGGCATGTTTATCTTTACATGAATCTTCAACAGAGTCCAAATTGTCTTTCTCTCCTTGGTTTTACGTGATGCCAAGAAGTTTCTCTGCTCATTGGCAAAAGTGTCTCCAGCCCAAGAGGATGTTTAGATTGTCAGCTCTGTCGTCTGCTCTTCTCTCTTTGCATTCTCTGCCACTCTGAGGTTAAGGGCTGACAAATACTGTAGTTGCCCACCTTTTACACAGATTACCAGATGGTCAAAACAACAACAAAAAAAGCTCTTCTCAAAGATGATGGTTCACCACTTGATTTGCTTGGGGTAAATCAAAGCAGAAAATTTGTGGTTGAGTTTTATAACTCTGGCTATTCATTAATCTTCATGACTTAATGCCACCTCTTGTAGTGCATAGTCTGTGCCATGAGACAGGAATGGCTCTGCACATGGGTGTTCATCTTTGCAGCACAGACAGGCAAGGGGTTTGTCACAGTAAGTCTCCTTTATGGCCATTAAAATTATTAAAGTCTGGCAACTACTTTCAAAGAGTTTTATTGTGCTAGTCTGTGGGGTGGCTAAAACAGCAGTTGAAATTGAGCTGGCTGCACTACTCCTTGCTGGTTCTTAGCTCTAGGGGTGAGGCCTGTTGAAAATGTTTCTGTATTACCTGGTACAAATGGATGCTGGTTTGGGACTGAGGCTTCTAAGTAGTGTGGTGCTCCAAATCTCATTGCTCCTGGTGTGTGTCATGAGCTGAGAGAAAAACAACTAACTGCCTGTAAATAACTCTATAAAATTTTGAAAAGAAAGTAAAATATGAGAATAAAAATTATTTTTTTTAAGATATAGAAAAGTAATCCTTCCTTCTCCCTAAACACGATGACATTTTCTTGATTTTCTTATACATCTTTGTTTTTCTGGACTGCAGCCAAGACTGAAAGCAGGAAATACAAGTATATTTCCAAGAAGGTCTCATAATTTTCTATTCAATTGCTAACACAACAACAGGAGAGTCAATTTAGGTCACCTTAGCATTTTGGAGAGAGCTGGTACTTAGCCTCTACATGTCAGGAGGGGTGCAAACTACTGGGGACAAGTGGTGACAGGAGGAAAACACTTGCATGGTACAAGCAATAACAGCAATTCAAAGGAGATGAAAAAGAATAAAGATGTGAATTTTCTCTCTTTTTTTAGGCAATACACCTGTAGTCCTAATAGGTGGCTTCTTTACTTGTAATGCAAGATCTTTACACCACGTTACTTGATGCAAAGGAATTGTGGAAGAAGAGTAGACAGCAGTCTATCCCAGACCCCATTAGGGGTGACCTCAGTCAGAAATCTCCCTCAGCACAGTGTGTCTGGCTGTGCAGCACCTTTGGGCCCCTCAGAAGAGCAGTGGGTGGGCACGGGGCAGGCTGAAGGTGTGCTGGAGCCCTGCCACTCCGGTGACACTGGTGACTTTGGGAGCCTCTGGGGCAGCCACCAGAGCAGCTGAGCAAGAGCTTTCCCCCAGCCTCTGGGAGGGGTAAGGAGCTGTGCAGGAAGGAGCATTGGTTCGGAGGAAACCAGCAAAAGGATCCAGTGGGATTAATGTTGTAAAACCAGAACCCAGTGCCACAACTGCGAGGGGCAGGGTGAGCTTCTGCGCCAGCGAGCGAGAGAGAGAAATTAAAACAAAAACTCAGGCACCTGTCACCTGCAGCGCTGAAAAATTAGTTCCAGTTTTGTGTCATTCACATGGTGGTGTAAACTCAAGGGAAAGGAGAATCTCACCTCCCTGCTCTAGAGCTGTGTGAGGTGAACAGGCACTGAAAACAAGTGAGTTTTGTCTTTATGCCATTGTTTGCATAAGGGGAGAAGACACCTACACTTGGCTCCTGTACCTTCTCTGTGAAACATATTTCTTCAAGCAGTGTTTGAAAAAAACTGAGTCTTCGGTGGCTGGGATATGGTTTGGGGAAAATGAGAAAGAGGGATGAGGCAAGTGAACAGAATTCAGAGAAAGGCACAGAAGAAAAGCTAGCTGTGCATGGATACCCTTTATTTTTAATGCTGTGATCCAAAACCTCCAGATGCAGTAAAGAATCTTATATTTCAGGCAAAAAAGAGCAGGCAAACAGGATATTTAGTCACACCTAAATGGAAACACATTTTTGTTGGCTGTAGTGTTACTGAACTTCTTCAGTGATTTCCCCCTCACAGTACCAGCCCACTACTTGTGAAAATATGATCTTTCTTTTCTAAAAATATTGGGCAAATTTTAAAGGCATGTGTGCACAAGAATGAAAACCATTTCTAATGTTTCTGGAGGTATATGTCCCCTTATGAAAGCGAAATTGAAGACAAAACCAATCAAATAAGGTATGAAACATTTAAGCATATTACTTTAATGAATGCATATTGAAAATAAATGAACCGAACTTTTGAGATTGTAGGTTCATTCTCTGACTTGAGAATCACAAATTTGGCTCCATTCAGAATTAAAAAGAAAGTGTTGATTTTTAAAAGTTGCTATTTGAAAAATGGTTCACTTTAATGCTGCTTTATGGTCCAATGGAGGTCAGATAGCTGCTGTGGAGTAGTGCCTGTTTTTCTCCACTTCCTCTGGTGTTCAGGAAGGAATGAACTTGCAGACTCAGTTGCCTAAATTTCGGCAAGTTGTGTTGTGTGTTCACCTGTAAAATGGATTTATAAACTTCTATAACAGACAATGGAATTTTATTCTGAATAAATAAATCTGAAGCAGACCTGGAGCTTGGGGTTGGATGGTCTCACCACAAGGCAGGCTCCTACACACAGACAGCTGAGCTGTCCTCAAGTTTCCACTGACTGCATTTTATGTATCCTATTCAGTATTTTTAAATGTCTTCCTTTAGCTTTCTGGCATCTCTATTTATACATTTGCATCTTTCTCCTTGTTGCTTTTTTTTACCAAAAGCTCAGTGGGTGCAATTTTGTATAGTTCCATTGATATCAGTGTAACTTTCCTGATTTACACTTACACTTTACATCAGCTTTCCTTCAGCTTGGAGGGTTTCTTTTAATGTTCCATTTCTGTGACCTTTATTGGATTATACCTTTCACTAAAATTTTCAATGTTGTAATTAATTTGGAAACACTGAAACCCAACATTTTAACTTCTAAAGAACACTAATCAGCATTTCTGGGTTCTTCTTTTTTTTTTTTTTTCCACTTTAAGCACTGGTCCATAAACATCTTATTAACAAGAAACTGTTGCAAATGTTTTCATTGTTTTCTCTTTGCTTTGTGGTGAGCTAAGTGTTTCTAAATTTCCTGGGTGGATGCATCAGATTGTGACAAGCTGAATCTGGTTTTATCAGTTTTATTCTGTTTAAGTGATTTTAAATGCGGCTTGAGGTATGTGGCTATATCATTATAATAATAATAATTAATGTTATTATTACTAGTGTTGCTCTTTTTATTGCTGTTATTATCAGCACTTGGGAACTACTGATTGTCAGTTCTGTATTGAGAATAACTTAGCATAACTCCAACCAGTTCAGCCAGGAGCAGACTCATTTTTGCTTTGGTTTTGGTTTGTGGGGCTGATGGTGACAAGAACACTGTAGGATTTCAGCTGTTGCAATGTTTGGAATTCAAGCCCTGTTTGTCCAGCTACGGGACACAGATTTCAGTAAGAGGACACATTTCACTGTGAGTTGAACAAAACATAGAGAGACTTTCACAAGATCTACATGCTCTTTCTTGTTCCAGAAACTCCTATAAGCCAGAAATATTTGTTGCAATGTGAAATATTCTGTGAAATTATGATAGCTTTGCAGAAATCTTGAAATATGTAGTGTGGCAGGAATTTCTCTTTTCATGAGCCTACATTTGCAGACAGGTCCAGCAGTACTGAAGAATATAATAGTCATTATGAGTCCAACTTTTCTGGTTCTGAGCCTTGGTTTGTTAATGCAACCTTTGTTTAACAAATGGGAGAAGAAAAGGTTTCAGGTGTAGGTAGCATTAGTTAAAGGAGAAAACTCAGTGTATGATGATTTGAAGGATGACCTGGGAAGCACTCTTGCTGTGGGCAGCACCATCCCATGTGGCATTCAAAGCAGGGGTACCACAGAGCTGCTCAGGCAGCTCAGGAACAGAACACAAGGCAGCACTGAGCTGAAAGCCCCTGGTCAGGTTTGCACAGAGCTGTACCTGCTCCTCAGACACTGCTGGGACAATGTGCACAACAGCTCGAGCACTCCAGAGTGTCTGAAGGGTGTGAGCTGCTGGCGGCAGCACGTCTGTCTGCAAGCAACAGCTTCATCAGAGCTGTGAGGGTGGGGGAGATTTGCTCCGTGTAGTGCTGGGCTAAGGTGGCCCCAGAGCTCTGGAGCAGGCTTAGACACACACAGCTCTGCCTTGCTGTTCCTGCAGTCCACTGCCAAAACCAGGGAGTTTAGAGATGTTTTCAAGTGCTGACTAACAGAAATCTAAAGGAGTATAAGGGAGTGTGTATTTGCATTTAGTTGACAAAAGGATCAATTAATATTAAAGTTCCATGCTTGAGTATCATAAATGAGACTTTCTAACAAGTTCTTTCTCCTGTACCTCAAAAAGGGTTTGGGGTAATCCTCTCAATGTCTTAGTACTTATGTGCCTAAAGACTGCTCATTTTTCTGGGCTATTGGAAAGGCTAAATCATTATCAGTTTGCAATCTTAAACTATAAAACACTGTGTTAACATGTGCTAGTTTATGCTACACACCTATTTTATGCAGTTCAGCGTCTGGAATAGTTCCAAAGCCAAATCAGTTGCACTGTGCAGATTTGATTTTGTGATATCCACCCACTGGGGCTTTCTAAATGGCCTTAGTCAAATATTTACATCAACTCTATTAATCTTTCTGTTGACTTTATAATTAATTGAAAACTGATTTCTCCGTGTAGCAACTTATTCTTAACTTATCAGCAGGCGTTATTTCCATCATCTCTGTATCACAGGCCAAGGTTAGAGCACTCAGCAATTTCAAAAGTGTTATCTCAGCTGTGGGCTCTTGAGCCAGATTAGCATGTGTGTAGTAAATCAAAATGTATTCAAGATTCCTGCAGTTGTGCATGTGCTAATTCTCTTTGGGTGTAACTCAAATGGATGAGAGAGCAAAAATAGAGTGGTAATCATCGACCAGAGCAGGACTTCCCAGCTTGTGGACAGGTGTGTTACTGTGGCCCTCCTCAAAGCAGAGATGTCACTGTGAGGTGAAAATGTCAAACTGTAACAATAGAGACATAAACAGAACGAAAGACCAAAGATAAGACATCTGGTGCTTTTCTTAGAGAATCTGAGGTTGAAGTCAACTGTTTGCTCAGTTTTGATAATTTATGACATGATCAAGGAACTTGTGTGGTCCAACACTATGAGTGAACTGACTTAAGGTAAAGCAATACCTTACTGTTTGCTTTCCACACAGGCAGAAAAAGGAGCCTTTTTCCTTCATTCTGAGACAGTTCATTTGGTTGCACATTGTGATCTGACTGTGTGTCTTGGCTCCTGTGGTAACTCACCTGAATTTCGACTGTTCACCTTGTGCATCGCTCTGGCACCTGTGAGCTCCCTGCTGAGACGTGTTGGGAATGCCACCAGTCCTGAAGGAAAGCCTCCTGGGGCTGCCCGTGCACAGACTCAGCAGCTCCACACCTGGGAGGCTGTACTGCAGCAATTGATCTCAGCATAAAGGATTCCCATAAACTCAGCACTGGGCACAAGAGAGGCTGATCTGGAACAGAATTCCCTTTCCCATTGATGGCACATTGGGCCCTGCTTTTATCTGTGCTACAGAAATTGTTCTTGCTCATCACTGGGCTGTATGAGGTTTAGTTTCAATTTGTATTTGATGCAGTGTCTAATACATTAGATGGTTAAATAAATACATATTTAACTGTGCCTGAATTGTCCCTCTGACCCAACTCCTAAGGTTGGATTGATTTTCAGAAACATAATTGTATGTATAAAAAAAAAATTACTTAGCCTCTCCTGGACCTCTTTAATTGCTTTAGGAACTTAGCACTGGCTAGTTCAATCACTGACTACATAAAATTCCTAATTGCTTAATCAAAATGAAAGATAGGAGCACAAGGAAGATGACCTCTAAGTTTGTAATCAGCTGTAGCTATTGACATGAGCACTGCTATGAACTTGACAAGCTGTGGTACGTGGGCTGATGATCATAAAGATAATGAGGTCAGCTGTTGATTTGAGTCAAAACAAGAAGAGACTTGATTCAAATGAAATAAGAGTTAGCTGTAAACATTCAGGTATGCGAGAAGGACTGTGAAAATTGTAATCCTGAACAAAATGTTTCTTTCTTTTGAGGTATCAACTTTTGTCACTAGGAGAACAGGGTTTTTTTAGGTCGGATTGCTATTGAATTTTTTTTTTTGGTTAGGGTTTTTTTTTTGTTTTTGGTTTTTTTTTTTGTTGTTGTTTTTTGGTTTTTTTTTGTTTTTGTTTTTTTTGGTTGGTTTCCTCAGTATTTGGTGGGTTTTACAAACCTCCATTCAGCAGATGCTGAATTGCAGATATTGTTACCAAAGCTAGTTTCTAGTCCTCTTCTTGTGGAGAAATTTTAAAAGGTTCGTTCAAATCCAAGTAATGGATAATTGAGAATCCAGAACAAAAATACAATGCAATTGTCATTAAACCACCCTAAAACATGCATCATTAATAATGTGATTTTGCAAATTTTTGAATAACTACAATCTTTGACTCTCTGGTTTTCAAGGCTGACCTTGCACCCTCTTTCATGGCATTTCCTGCGGCTGCCATTAATTGCAAATGATTCTGTACCTTTCATGCCTTTGTTGGTGTGCCTTTATATCCAAATCATTCGCATCAGAGCAAATGTGAAGGTACATGGTTTAAGAAAAGACAAAAAAGTCATAGTTTCAATCTCCAGCTGTTACCTTTTTCATAAATAATTTGCCTTCCCTTATAAAAGACACAAACCTCATAGAAATATGAGGCAGCTACTGACAACTTGACTCTCAAAGTAGTTACAGCTTCTAGTTAAATAATCAAATACTTCTAGATACTGGATCACAACTTAGATTAATAGACATTTCAAGGCATTTAGAAATCTCTACCTGCTAAGGAAACTTTATGTGCCATTGTGCTGATGAAGAGTAACAGCTCCAAATTCAGCATACTAAGAACTTTGTAAATCATATTATGCACCTCAATAAACACTACCACCTATTCAGAAACCTGCCATGAAGTGAAGTCTTGTGCAGTCAGAATGGGACTAAAAAATGCTTTGATACAGAGAAATTGAGAGGAAAAAAATGCTGAATTGTTAAAAAAACCTCTTCTCTTTATATTCATGATGGTAATCCCCTGTATTCCTGACTACATTCTTGTAAATGCCTGTCTATTATTTTGAGAAGGAAGATGAATTATCTTGTGCATTGCAGAAATTAATAACAAAACTTTTACTTTGTTACAGGTGACATCAGAGTAAAGGGGAGCCAAACATGACTTTCAGGTTGAGCTTTCAGAATTTCCTTCTACTCTTGGTCTTGTGAGGCAGTGCAGCAGTCAGCACAGGTCAAGGTCTAAATGGCATATTGGTACCCCAGGTGTTCTGCACTGGTGTTAAAGGACTTAACAAAGCAAAAATGGAAAGAAAATTATAATCACAGAGAAGCTGTCTAATCTGCATTTCAGTGGAGTTTTTTTTCTCCAAAAATGAAATAATCTGATCAAAAGAAAAACAAAAAAATGACTTTGTGTAGATTACTGAATTATACATAGATATACAGAATTATTAGGACATGAAGGGAAAACAGTTCTGCCATTACAGTAGGCAGAGCTTGTCAAAAAGATAAGGCCAAAATAAGCTAAATATTGTTTCTTTAAGATTCAAGAACAGGGTTTATAGCATTACAATGTTTGTGATTAATGAGGTAGAAAACAGATGCTCTATCAGTGGAGATAATATCATCAGCATTCTGGGTAAGGAATAGTTTATTATTTCACAAAAGCCTCGTGACCTTCTGGCCTTGCTTAGGGACTTGGCAGGATATGAAATGAAGATGAATGATAGTTTAAACAGAGTTCACTCTTCCTCACAAGACCTTATTAGTAAAATAGGAATACAGAACATCGGCTTGCAAGATTAGTAACATGTGAAGCACCTCTGTAATATACTTTCTTTTTTTTTAAATAATTGATTAGGAACATGTAGGACAGATCTCATTATCAAGGTCTATTGATTTTCCTACTCACAGCCTGTTGCTAAATCATTTTCCAATTATAAAATAATGTTGTAAGTATAGAGGACAGATCTGGATGGAAGTCTTAATAATTCAATCAGCAGAGCTGGTTTTTTAAGTTGAGAAAGACAGGGAGGTAATGTGGAACTTGAACAGAATGGCTGATCTAAGTAGGACTGTGAACACTCAGCCTCTCAAAGGAAGCACCATGGAAAGGTTTATGTTTTAAGATGGATTACTAGAAGACTGTGTATTTTTTTGTGTATTTGTTTGCCATAATAAGATGCAGCACAAAATGTGGTCACTGAAAATTTGTAAGAACAGAAAAACCATCTTCTGTTTCTGACAAGATTGAGGTATTTTTTGAATCCTTAGACTACAGGAAAAAAAAACTTTACAGTTAAGGGTCAAGTATAATAATAAAGGGAATAGGTTGCAGCAGCCTAAATACTTGGTCATTGACAATGACTGTGTACATAAAAAGGATAGATACTTCTGTAATTTTTGTCAACGCTTTTTAGCCCAGAAACTCTAAACATCTGTAGAAAACGAAGAGATTTGGCTTCTTAAATTTTATGCTTATTTTCCTGTTGCTGAAAACAAACGTTGCATGGTAACAGACACAATTAATTTCATTTTAATTTTGCTTTCCAAAAATCCACAGTATACTATTTAGTCTCCTCTATAATGCATGGAAGGTAATTCAGATGACCTGCTTTGGGCCCCTTATTTCAGATGGGTGAATCTCACTCCAAAGTATCTTGTGCTGGTTTTGAGGGATCCCAGTCAGCAGCTCCAGACAAAATAATGAACTTTCAGGTGCCTAGAGAAGGCGAAGCCTGACAGAACACCTTTCTCTGCTGGTAAGGAACTCCACTTTTTTTTTTTTTTTTTTTTTTTTAATTGCATACATCTTAGACTATGCAGGGTTGGATGTATATTAGAAGCAGGCATATATATATACACATATATACAATATCCAAAGTGTAGAGTGCAATAATCATGGGAAACCAGCTCTCTGAGATGGGAAACTGTATTTATACTAGCTTCCAAGTATGCATAAAAGTAGATCAATAAAGGCTACCTTCTTTAGCTACCGAAATCCATGAAATTTCATCTGCATCTGTAGTTTTAAGTATGGATTTTGCAACAAACTTTGGGAATTGTTTATTTTTACTTTATTCTTTAGCTTAAGAGGATCAGATCTTTGCTCGCTTGCAATTAATTAATTCCAGTTCTGCATTTTTAATATTCATTAGTAAATTTTTTTTATTGTTTGGATAACAAATCTTTGCAATTTTTCTCAATAAAATGAAATAAAATTAAACCGGAAAAAAGTATTTTGGATTAAAGGAAACAATGACATTATTCTCCCATGCTTATTTAACCCCTTAAAAAATCCACTTTAATTCTGAGATGGAAAATCATTCCAAATGCTGAAGACGAAACATTTAATTTTGAAAATGTTGAGTAATGCAGTAGTGGAAAAGAGAGAAATGAGTCTGTAGTGTTCTAACTGTCAGATCTTTTTTGATATCTAACTGCTCAGCAACTAAACTCTTCTTATGATGAGTGTTGTAGTACTGAAACAGCCAATGGGGACTGGATGTTTCCTGTTCATCAGCATCTAAGTGCTGCAAGACTACCTTCTTCCAGCAAATTTTAGTTCTGCAGGCCTTGAGATTCCACACCTTTGGTCATCTCATTCTTTCACAGTCCCAAAATTCACAAGCTGTTGAAAGTAAACAAACTGAAACGATTTTTAGAAGGTGGTTTGCAGTAATAGCCTAAATAGGCAATGCAAGGATCTGCTAGACAGGCAGTGCTGCATATTTAGGTGAAAGATAGTCCAACTCTTCTCACACCACCAGCTGTCTCCTCACATTCATCAGCCCTTCAAATTGTGTTATAAGACCATTGAATGAAGAATTTTGGCTTTACATTGTGAAGAACAAGCAGGTCAGCAGCCCTTGGCCTCAGACAGAAAATTGTAACACATACATGATTAACTAGGAGCCACACTTTTTACCATTTGGGGAAACACTTGATAATTGAGATTGTATTTCCACATGTGAAACATGTGATTTGCAAGTGACTCAAATTTAAAAATAACTTCTTAGAAAAGGTAGGGAAAATAACCCACAAAAATCCCAGAAAGGTATAAGGTACAGGTAAGGTATTATTTAGCCTATGTAGTTATTTTTAAAAGGCTACAGCTTCTTTTCTCACATTCCTTTCACCTTTATAAGGTGCAAAGGGTGTAACACCACAGCCAGTGCAGGAGATTGCTTTCATACCAGTATAACAAGGGTGTGGTGGCCACTGGGACTGGTGTCTGGTGGTCAGCTTGTACTCAAATTTATGTCACTGTACCAACACCACACTGAGATAAGATTAAAGATGTCTCCAATCTTCCATCACACCTCCAACACTGGAGAGCTGTCTAAACTATGATGAATGATGTAGGGACAGAAACCCTTCTGGGTCTCCTCTCTTTTGTATGCTCTGTCTTGCCCAAAATTTATCCTATCTAGATGATGAAACTGGAGTTTCTTGGATGGGAATTAGTCTTCAGAGGAAAAGACTAGGGTTGTGATGGTGAGCTAAAGAACAGAATGCAGGGCTCTGAAGTGTGAAAAGTCTTCAGTGTCTTGTGGAGTAGAAGTTTTCTGTGGCAAAAATAGGAGATGTGGATATTGCACTGGACAAGGCAAGCAGCTACCCAAAATTGCAGGCATGGATTATGAGTGTTTGAAAGTCAGATCCTTGGGGCCAGGAGTGTAAGACAGATAAATGTACAACATCTGGCTGTGCGCTTGGAACTCTCCTACCTGTGTCTTGTGCAGTAGCCTACGTATCACCCCTGTAAAAACAGCAAAGAAATACTACATCTGAAATCTATGGGACTCTTTCAATTTTAATATTTTATTTTCTTGGTGTTTGGTCTATTTAATTTCTTGTGGGGAAGGGCAAAAAATAAAGGATCGCATAGGTGACAAGATAACCCCGACAGTTCTATTGACATATGTGAAAGTATGTAAACACAGAAGAATATTCACATATTTGTCATTATGCTCAGATTGTTGTGGCATCTGATATCTCAGACAAATTTGGATAAAAGTGAATGAATAGTATACCTGAACAAGACAAGCCAGATGGTATGTGTGATCCTGACATTTTCTGAAACTGAAATGTATTTCATTAAATAAATTACTAGTTTTCATTTTCCCTAAACAAATAATTAGCATTTCAGTAGCAAAGAATAACTACTTAAAAGAGCTATAAAAATATTTTACTGACACTTATTTTTTTCTCTCTCTTTTACTTTTCAGGTAGTAGAACTTCCCCTATAACACACATTGAGATGAATCTTGGAGGAAAAAATTAAATATGTGTGTACTTACATATATATTTGCAAAATATACGATTTAAAGGTTTACAGCTGTTTGTTACTTTGTTGTTGTTTTTTAAAATGCTTTGTTGCTTCAACCAAAATCTTCACAAGAAAATATATCCCATTGTCCCATTTCAAATGAAACACTGGCATGAGGTTCATGTCTCATGACATGGATGAGATACAAACTATATAAGAAAAGATAGTTTCTTATAACAAACTTATAAGAAAAAAATTTCTTATAAGAAACTTATAAGAAAAAATAGTTTACTTTCTGGTCTGATGCTATGCTGTCATTTTTTTAAATTTTATTCTTTTTGGGCTGACAATATCTATTCTCTGAATCTAAATTGTTTTGCTTGGCTTCAAGCAAGACAGCATTATTTTTTCCTATGACAATATGTTTTAAAAAAATGAAGGAATAAGATCCTTTATTATTGATATTAGATATTAGTTTTAAGAAACCCCAATGAGGGCTGAAGCTGTGTAAGCCTTAGAGTCTCACAAATACAGAGGTAAAGATGAGCTGTTGATGAAAGTCCATAATTCCAGGGTAAGTGGTTTCAGTGTCCCTGTATGCTGCTGCTCAATGAAGATAATTTCTCTCCTCCTGTGAACTTGAACTTCATGCTCTGACATATAATAATGGAATTTACCATGTGTTCATCATTTGGCTGCTCAACTCTGCTATTGCTCCAGACCCACTATTTCAGTACTACCACATCCTAAACTTGCCAAGGAACATGATTTCATCTCTTACAGGGCATGTTAACTGGTCCCAAAGAGAGAACAGGAGACCTGCAGGAGGGCACACCACCATCAAAAGTGAAGGTGCATGAGTCCTTCACCTGTTTTGTTATTTTGGTGGAGAGCTGAACAGGCTGATACATGTGTAAGTGTTAGATGGGACAGAGCACAAGGGAGAGTTTGCAAGGGAAAATTCTCTATGGATAAAGAAACCAAATCTTCAATTTTTTTTTTTTTTTTGGTCACATTAGGATCTCTGTGTGGTTAATGAGGCTAGTATTGGAAAAAATGAGAACTTCAGTATTGACACTTATGTATAGGAATGTTTTGACGAAACAGAAAGAAAAACTGAATTTGTAATGATTGTCTCTTCCCCCCATCCCCCCCCACCACTTTCCCTGCATATTCCAACTAAAACTGCCTATAACAGAAGGTCCCAGAATAATATACACTTTCTCCAGTAATGCAGATGACTGGATGAAGGAAAGTCTGGTTAATCCATAATAATGGCAGGTCTGTTTATTGATCTCATAAATTGCACTTTACTTGACCTGTCAAAAAAGCAGAGTTCTCAGCATGTGCTTTCCTGCTACTTTAAGAGCCTCTCCTCACCTCGGGCAGATTGCTCCCCCCCAACCTCTCCCCCTATGCTGGCAGCTGTTGTAAACCCTGGTCTAAATTCATTAACCTTCCTCCAAACAATCTATTTGAGTTCATCCTTGAGAAAGTGCAGAGAGAACAATAAACACTCACTACTGATTTTCTTCCCTGGCTTTTCTAACACACCCATGCACAAGCTGCCTACCTCATTTTCTCTTTATAGGAGGGAAATTAAAATCAAAATCAATGGGAATTGAAATCAGCCCACAGACTAGAATTTCCTAATTAAGAATGCACTCATTATAGGCAGTATTAATGCCTGTCTAATACCAAGGAATACTGCACAGAGTAATCTGAGTGTTACCAGACCAATCAATGGAATGTATCTGTAAGAAACAATCAAAGGGAAAGCCAGTGCTTAATGGAAAAACCTGTTCAGTGTGACTTATTGATTGCACACTGCTCCGACCTGAACAACCACCTGAAGTGCAGGGCTGTTGTTGCCTTGCTGTGAGTGGATCTCCAGTGATTCTTGACTGGGTAATAAGCTTTGTTTTGCTTTAGCTGGATAAAATTGTGCAGAGCTGCTTGGATGATGGTGTAACTACATAGTGTTGCTAAGTTGTATCCAGAGCCAGGACAATCTGGAAGCACATTCCCCTGGCTATCTCTTAACAGTACCTTTTAAGAGAATGCATTTTATCTTTTAAAAAATTTTGTCTTTGAACAATGCAATTTTTGACAATGTAATGTGAATGCTACAGTAAACAAAAAGAGAATGCTTTAGAGGAACCACTGACCTTTCAATGCCTGATTCCCTTTACCAATAAATAGAGATGAGTTCTAACTCACATCTAATTTTATTGGAATTTTGAATCATAGGTACCTTATGATTGACTGGAAATACCCTCTGGTTTTATTATCTCAGGAAGAATACAAAATTTGAAATTGAATTGTAGACCTAACTACATTTTTTTTTACCAACCTGAGAAAGTGTACCTTAGGTGAAGCATTCAATTTCTAGTTGGCTAAAGGTAGCTCTGATGAATCAGAGTGAAAAACTACTGACATAGCTGAATGCAAGGTTTGGAAAAATTCTGCTAAATTTTTTGCAAATTCTGCTCTCACTTGGACTCACTTTAAATAGCCATTTCCAAATATTGTCTTACAAAAATTGTTCTAAAAAACCTGTATTTGTCATCATGTTCAGATAGATGGCTTTCCTAAGTATGGCTGCAGGTCAGATGTGGGTTCTGCCAGCTGTGCAGGGATTTGTGAGCATCCAAAGTATTTAAGAGTGCACTGCAATTTTTTCTAAAACTTATTAAAAGGGGACAGGACTTCTCTATGTTGTTTCTGATGTATCCAATAGCATTATTTTAAATGTAGAAATATGAAGGTGTTGCAGAAAGCTCTAAAAGGATATCTTGCATTTTGAGGATGAGAGATTGTCTCGGGCTTGACACTTGCCTGGGAAATCAAAAATTTTTGGTAGACTGGTGAGCAGAGGCATTGGAAAACAGAAAGAACAATAAAATTGCAGTTTTTGTATTTGTTTCCCCAGCCTTAGTAATGTTTTTATTAATAAATCCAAAGTAGTGTCAAAACATTCTCAGCCTCTGGATCTGAGAAGGCACTTTAGGACACACTGTGTATGTCATGCAGCCTGGAAGGCTGTGAAAATTGAAAGGCTTGCCATCTGGATAATGCTATCTTACTATTTTTGTCTACCTAGAAGTGGTGAAATATAGCATTTTGCTGCAGTAGACGCTAGGACTGTAGATTGATTTTGAATTAGTTCCACATGTATCATGAGCAGAATAGGAATATTATTTTGGTGGGAGCTGATCAGATCTAGCAGCTCCTAACGAAGGGGCTGTTCATTGCCTGGTTTTTCTCAGGAGAAGCCATGTGTACATTAAGGCAGCTGTAAGAAGCAGTGTGGTTGGTGGAAGACACAGACTTACCTTTGCAAAAAGCAGTCTCAGGCAATGTCAGTCAATGGGTTGACTGAGCTTGGTAGAGAAGGGGAAATTCTTAGAATACAAGTTAAAGGATTGATTTGAGTCACACTAGGTTAGAAACAGTTAGAAATTGTTTGTGCTGTAGGAAATCACTGAAGTTTTGCCTTAAAATTTCTTAATTTCCAATAAATCATTGTGTAATGACTGAATGGTCAGCCATTGCAGCAGCAAAAGCAGTATATTGCTTTACAATGTTCTTTCTTGGCTCATCTGTAATATTCGGTGAACAGCACCCGATTGTTGGGAATGTAATGGTAATCCAGCTCCTCCACTTAACAAGCCACAGAGAACATCCAGATAAAACAGCCTGTGCTTCTGACACCCAGAAATGGCTGAAATGACTGCCAGAATTTATTGAGCTGGAGAGAATTTTAAATGGATGGATTGGGCATGAGTCACATCTTTCCACAAAGCAACTGTGGGCGCTGGCTGCTGGCGCACTTGAGAAGTCAACAAGGGCCCCTTTTGAGGGAGCTGGGGGAAAATTTCATAACTGACTTGGATTTGGAATTCTGCAGTGCATCTGGGATAATAATACCCCACAACAGCTAAGATTATTTAAAGACAAGCAGCTTCAAATTGTCAATAACTCAAATACCAGCAAACCTGGGTGGTGAAGGGTGGCAGAGTGTTAATTGGTCTGGAAGCAGGATAAATACTTTCTGCATTTATCTCACTTACAAATGTTCACTGGTGATATGTTATCAGTAATTTATGATGTGCCATGACAATCGCTTACATTTCTGACAAAGATAGCAATTAGTTAGAAGAATGAGGATTCTCCTTGAATGTTTTCATCAAGTCATAAAGGGGATTTCTTCCCTTCCATGCATGAATTGCCTGTAAAAATCCTTATAATTTGTCAATTTTCTCTCTTGCCTGAATTTGGTCCAGTTTTTAAACTTTTCTAAGAACCTTCCAATACTCTCATGAAATGACTTCTATTAATTATGTGCATATCTAGTGCATACATTGGCATGAAATCATGGTGATAAGTACAAAAAGAAACTCATCAGTTTAATCATGCACGTCCTACTTGATTCTTACATTGTTGCTTACTTGATTTGGTTTTCTCCTTCACAGACATGGTAGTTATTAACAAATACCATCATCCAAAGGAGAAATAAAATGTGCATCAAAATTTGCAATTGCCGCCTCACATATGGGGAGTCCTCTATAGCCCCAAAATTTCATGCAGGATTCTTATCAGGTGCAGGAAAATGAGTGGAGGAGTCCAATTTGTTACAGTTGAGTATCACAGTGCAGATAGGTACTGCACTGTCTTCACTTTCAACCCCAGGGAAAGGCATTTGCAGCACTGTGAGAAAAGTCAAATGCTTTCTGAAGATGATGACTGCCGTAAATCCAAAGGATCTCTGTAATCTAAGTGCTTTGGTAGCTGGAATAAAAATACTGTAAAATCCAGGCATCCTTGATATTTTAAAAATTTTTTTCTGGACAACATTATCTTTCTGTTTGCAAAATAGAGAAGTTTCAGTCATGTTGCTAAGTGCATTTACTTATTGTTCAGTGAATACAATAGAGTTTGTTTGGGAAATGAAGAGTTTGCCTAATTCTTGATAATTGAATCGATTCTAGAAATATATTTCAGAATTCAGAGGGAACCTGAAAACACAAATGTAATATTATAGTTGCATTCACAGGCCATCAAAAGATAGACGATGTTGGGGAAGATTCAAGTCAGAAGCAATTCACTTCAGTGTGTTTCCTCTTTGCAGGAGAGCTGGAGAATGAAACTCCACTTAATAAGTTTTATAAGCAGACATATTCAAAAATTATTGGAGCCAACTGAAAGTAACTGCTTAGGAGTTTTGAGTAAGTCTTGGAACTGTCAGATTTTAGTTATAAATGCATTTATATTTAGTTATGTGCATGCTCTTCCTTCTAGATCCACTTATTTTATAGCTTGGGTTTTCACAAAAAAAAATTTCACCTGACAAGTCAGTTTTTAGCTGTGAATGGAATCTAGGGTCTGAGCACCATGTGTGGGGTGTTGAAATATGGGTTAACCATAAAAGACAGAAAGCGGCACTGTGGAGGTATGAAGCACTGCAGCTGAAATGGAACAATGTCGCTTAATGTTAGAGAGCAAACAAATGTTGTATTCCAAACAAAGGGCAGAATCTGATCAGTACAATCAGTCAATGGGAAAGAAGACTCAATCTGATATCCTACAGACACAGTCCTGTTTTTTTTCAGAAAGATACTTTTTTAGGGAGGTATTTAATCTTTTCTTGAACTCCCTTAGGCCTGCACTGCATAACAATGCAGTGGTATGAGCTGTCATATTCAGCAATACAGGCTTTCTATTAGACCCACGAGGAACAGATCAGAAATGCCTGCAAATTAGATTAAAACTAGATTAAAATTAGACTAAAACTAATTGCAATGGAAAAATGTTACTTCTTTTCTAAATTTTTCTCATTCCAGGTACAGAGTATATTTCTTCAGTTCTTAGAGAGTAGGTGACAGGCTTATTTCAATGGAGAAGAGGATACTGCAGAAATACCGTGTGGCAACAGTGTGAATCACTGGACTTGTTGCATCTGGAATAGTATTTGGCTCAGAGGATTCTGTTTTTTGTGAAACTGCCATTAACTCCCACCCCTGTCCTCAGACATTGAGCTGTTATGTCAGTGGCACTGAATAAAAACGATCCAGAGTTAACAGATAGGAAAAGCATCTTCAGCCTGAAAAAAAAGGCGACTAGCAATTTAAAAACACTAAACCAAACAAAACAACATACCATACTAAACTATCTAGTTTTTCAGTTAAAGTAATCAGGAAAAGACATTAATTTTGCTTCTAGAAAAACATTCCTCCAGATCCTCTCTCTCAATGACTTTGTGTGCAGGAGCACAGTGTGTACTAGAAGAGGTGGCCCATTCTTTTAGACCACTTTGACAAGAGCAGTGAATTTCAGTTCCCAAATTTTCTCAGGTGTGGAAACTCTGAGGCACAGTTCATGGACCTGGGCTGTCTCCTGGAAATACTGTCAGGAATGATAAAAATGATAATAAATTTGCTTTTACTACTCTTCTCTGTTGTAGTAAATTTGTCCTGTATCTTTACACAAAAATGCGTACAAACCTTCTTTATAAACCCCTGGGGAGGAATTTGTGCACAAAAGTAACATTCTCTTTCTCTTCACTTATGTCTGTAGTGTCTTTTTATATTTGTGGAAGGCGTCCAACAGGTTGGAAAATGCATTGAAAACCTGAGCCAATCAGTACAATATTGGTTCTAGTTTAAACAAAAATCAAGCAGGTTTTCCCCTTTCCAAAGCAGTGTCTCCAAAAATACTTCTCAGGTTCAGAGAGTACATTTTTGTCCTGGTTTAACTCCTTCTGTACTGAATAACAAGCAAGGCTATTTTTGCATACATAATACATGTTTCTTTTCTAAAAAATGTATTTCACAGAATCATGGAATTGGTGGGGTTGGAAGGGACCCCTGGAGATCATCCAGTGCAACCCACCTGGCAAGGCAGGGTCACCTGGAGCAGGTGACACAGGAATGTGCCCAGGTGGGTTTTGAATGTCTCCAGGGAGGCAGACTCCATGACCTCCCTGGGCAGCTGTTCCAGTGCTCTGCCACCCTCAGTGTGAAGAACTACTTCCTCATGCTGAGGTGAAACTTCTCGTGTTTTAGTTTATGGACATTGCTCCTCGTCCTGTCACTGAGCACCCCCAAAAAGAGTCTGGCACCTGTCTTTTCTCTAACAGCAAAGTTTGAGCAGAACTATAAGAATTTCTTACATATTTGGCCAAAATCTTTGCTAGTACAAAGTAAAGTAAGCACAATAGCATTTATGTCTAGTTTAAAAGTGCAGAATTTGAACCACAGTGCATGAATCAAGGGCAGTGGCAAAGGAAATGTCATCATTTCCCTCTGATTTTTTAAAAAAAGTGTATAGGGAACACATGGCATTTTTTGACAACTGCTTTGTAAAACTTCATAAGAATTTTCCAGAATGTATTCTTGCTAAATGAAAATGCCATGTCTATTTTATTGCTGAATAAGAAGTAGGGTTGGCAAAATGAAAATATTTGTCAAATGTAGGCACTAAAAAAAAAAGATCATAGCCTTTCCCAGCTAATGCCCAGAATGTTATTTGCAGAATTTTTCTTACGAGATTGGGAAAGGACAAAATTTGCTGGACATGGTCTTTGTCTTTCCTGAACTTAAGACTTTACAACACACCTTCCAAACTCTGCAACACATCTAAAGCATACCTACATACTAGCCACTGCAAAGGAAATTAACTTTAGCCCAACCAAAAGCAGCACTGCACTCAGGAACAGCAAACCAACAGCTGAAATCTTGTCTGAATAGGTTCAAGCTCCTTCAGATATGGTATGAGAATGCAAATGACCCATTTTAAGCAATCAGGCAAGGGCTCAGTCTGGATGAGGGAAATGAAGGAACAATTGTCTTAATCAACTATCTATGAAGATTTTTTTCTTTTTCATCTCAAAAATCTCCCCTTTTCAATATTTTTGATATTCAGTGTTGCTGTAGAAAGCTTCTGATAAATGACCATTCTTTGGAAAAGCAGTTTCCCTGCAAAATACCCAACCAGCAATACTTTTACTTAGGGTCCAGTCTGGTTCCTGTAATAGCCAGTGTGAATGAATTCAGAACACATAAATTCAATGAACAGGTCAAAATTACACCTTTTTAGCTTATTTTCCATGTGCAGTACACTAGAAGAAAAGTGTGTGGACAGTTCAAGCCTGCATGTGTAGCAGAGGTCCTGCTTTCTGTGAGATGGAACATTGTGCTACTGCCAGTGTGAACTATAATTTAGGATCAGCTAAAGCTCAGATGCAGCAGGTAAAACAGCTGCTGTGGAACAAGAAAGCACAGGTGAGAAGCATGAAGCATAAGACAGGAAAGGGGAAAGACAAGTGATGTAAATATGAAGAGCTGAGGGGAGCAGAGTCCAGTGGACAGGGCTGAAAGTGACTGGGGAGGAGTGGGCAGCTAAAGGGGAGAGCAAAGAGGAATGGATTTAAAAAAAAACGCAAAGACAGGTAATAGAGGGGGAAGGAGAATAAACCTGAAGGCAGTGAGGGTGGAGAAGTAGAACAGCTTCCATCTTTGCAATGCTTCACAGAGATTTAAGAACAAAGAGCCATGACAGCTCTGAATTCAGGGCAGAGTACACGGCTGAGAACAAAAATGGCACTGATTTTAAATGACCCAAGACACAATGTGCTGTCTTGATTTTTGTTTTATTTTATTTCAACAGTCATGAAGTCTATACATTGCATTTTTTTGCATCTCTGACATTCTCTATTTCTTTTTTCCTGTCAAGAGATAACTTTGTTTTCTTGCATAAAGTCATGATGCATTTTGTATAACTCAAGAAGGACCCTCAAGGCAGAAACCTTTCTCCTTCATTTGGAGCATCTGTAAAATGCAAGATGGGAAAAAATCTAATGGGTAGAGCAAGAACATCCAGATCCTTGCTGTCTTTCACCTGACCAAGGCACAATGCTGCCCTGGCTTTAAAGGAAGTTAATTTGCAGCCCTCCTCTCTCCTCTGCATACAAAAGGGGTTCAGGTTGCTGGTTGCCAGGGCAGCTGGTCAATATGCAAACTCTCATCTGAGGGTAATCCTACCTATTAACCCACACAGAATAGATTCAGATGTGCCTTTTATTCCCCCTCACCTTCAGTCCTCTGTCTAGGCAAAGTCCCTCTGGTTTGCAGTGGGAAGGCTTAGCCAGCAGTAGCCAGTGACCTAAATTCTGCCTCTCTCCTCCTTCATATCCCACGAAACTTGGAACTGATCATGTCCCAAGACAAGTTCTGACTGTGTGCAATGATTCAAAAAACCCCAAAACATGAAGATTGAGAGAGAAAAACAGCCACTTTAATGGCAAGTGACAAAACTTGGTTGCACCTTCTTTGAGTTTCAGGAGTTAGTTTCTTCTCAAGAGAAATATGAAATATTTGTCTTTTGGCCTGATGCCTTACTTCTCCCTTCCTCTGGAGTGAGATCTTCTCTAGAGAGTAAAACTGGCAGCTACACTGGATTCACTGAGGAGTGGACAGGATTTCCATCATGTTCTGCCCACCCTTCGATCTGCAGTGCTCCTGTACAGAGCATTTTCCCAGCTGGGTCCAGCTGCTGCTCAGGTTTCCAGAAGCAAGTCAAGGGAGTTCCTGTGACTCCCTGGCATGAGGACAGCCAGAAGAAGGGTGCTTATGTGCCCTGTACTTTCTTGAACGTAATTTTGGATGCTCGGGTAAGATTTCTACACCTCTTCTTGGGTCTGCCTGAAAATCTTTCAGGACAAGGACTGCCATGAAGAATTTTCTCAAAATACATTTTTGACTTTGCCTGCAGATGCATTTTGCAGAAAGTTAGAGAGCTGAGATGCAGAATTCCCATCTCTACAGTACAGCTTCATTGCCTGGCAACACAAACCTGAGGAGAGGCTTCCTCTCTGCCCTGAGAGCTGAGGAAGGAAGGCAGACAGGCACCTTGAGAGAAAGAGGGTTGTTCTCAGGGATGTACACAGACTTCAATTTCATTTTACAGATCTAGCTCTTCTGTCATCACTACAGAAGTCACTGCAACAATCTGCTATGTAATTGTGTTTGGTAAAAGGTTAATGTCACAGACAATATATGGGACTTGGATTTTGCAGCAGAAAATTATTTCTTCCTCTACTTTTTCATTGATAATGTTAGTAAAGGTATATTTGTTATATTTGTGCTTGTGAGGTCATCCTCTAATTTCAGCTTATTGGGAGCACCAGGAAGTGGAATTTAATTTTTTTTTTCCCAGGTGAACTTAACAATAGAAAAAACCTCCATATGTATATATATATCTATCTATATATATATGTATATATATATGTACACATTTTTTCTCTCATTTTTAAAGGAGGGTGCCTTCAGAGTGTTTCCACATATGACCTTGTCATGTGAATGCTTAGTCTGCAGCTCTGATGGGGAAAGAGATGGTAAAGCATCATGTACTTCATTCTTGGTATGTCAGATAGAATCTGGTGGTGTCTAGACTATGTGAGGCATTGAGGTCAGGCTGTTACAGACTGGTCAGGGACATCATCCCAGCCCACCAAAGTGAAATAGAAGGTTTCAAAAAGGAGAGAGGAATAGCCTATTTAGGAGTTCTTTTAGCTCCACTGCTCCATGATAAAGTTTTTCTTAGGCTAAAAAATGGGTAGGCTTGTTAGATAAATAGGTTTACTGAGCGAGAGGAGAGGAGAGAACTGCTGACTACTGCCACATGAACATTAAATATGAGAGGGCAAAAAGGGTTCCTCTTTGTGGTAATGTTCTTGAAATATATAAGTGACAAATATGTATATATGTATTTTTTGTAAAAAAAAACCCCAACAACTATGCTCTGAAATGTAGAGAAAACTCTTCCAGTGATATTCTTGAAACAACATAGAAGTCTTCCTGGTTTAGGTTACTCATCTGTCATCATTTGCTGCTCTATGGAGATTACTCTCATTGTAGAATAAGAAATTGAAAGAATGACAACATTTTTGCAACATGTGTAACAGAATCTCTTAATAATTCCTTATAAAGAAATGAATAATTGGCACTGATTAAGAGTATGTGGGGGGACAGGACACAGTTCTGTCCCACACAGGGTGATTTTACCTGAGAGGGTTTTGGCACTCTTGGGTTGCTTCTGGGTCTGTTGCCTGGCTCTCTGCTAGAACTGAGCAATAAAGAGGGAACCCCTCCTGAAGCTGGGGTTACAGAGCACAGGCAGGGCAAAAGAGTGAGAAGAGACCTGGCTGCAGGTTCGTGCTGCAGGATCAGCCTTGCGGGGAGCAGGGGCGCGCTCAGTCCAGCAGTTGGCTCGTGTCTGCCAGTGGGGGCAGCTGCGCCAGCTGTGAGACCTCTGCTCTGCGCTCTGCTCGCTCCTGCTGGGGATGGCTTCGGCAGGCTGCAAAACAAACAGCAATTTGTTACTGCCTGATGACAAATTCACACGAAGGCTGGGAGTGCACATGTAAGAGGCAGAAAAAGAAAATTCCAGCTGGGAAATCTCACTGGACCTTGTATTGGCTTAAGCTGGCAAAAGCTCCCTTATATCTTATCTCACAGAGCTGTTTCCTAAGATCCTTGGTGTATTCATTCTGTCTCCAGAGAGGGGAAAAATGAAATGCTGTCATCGGGTGAAGAAATCTATTGCACAGGTGATGTCTTCTTTGTACCTTCACCTAGCAGCATATCTAATGGCCTGACAACACACAAGTAGCTTTGTGTAGACTCTGTCAGTGGGTATAGGTGCCATAAATCCCACAAACCGATTTGTTTTAATAAGGAGCTTCTTGGAAGCAAAAGAAAATAAACTCTTCTCTCATAGAATACATTTTGAAGTTTGACCTGCAAAGCCATTCCAGGTGGTATATAGCTTGGTGAATCTCTGTTTTCTCTCTTCTGAAGCAAAGTCAGATTGCTTTTGCTGTGATGAGCTTTTACTGCTCCCTCAGACCAGATCTGGAGAATGTCTGCTTCTGTAGTGGTAGATGTCCCGAAGCGACGAGCAACGGTCTTAGAACTGAACTTCTGCCAACCGTTTTCACTCCTTAAGAGAACTTGTCTGGAAACACTCATCCTACCCATTTAATTTTTCAAGTGAAATGCAAACATACTACAAAATCATATGTATTTCTGCTGAAATGTCAGCATTTTGTAAGGGAAAATGTCCTGACTTTGCTGAAATTGGAAGTTTCACCCTTCTGCTATGTTTTGTGTCAGTACGTCTAGGAAACATTGCCTCATGGTATCAGTAGTTCCTGAAGTTGTTTTACTGGAAATTCTCTTTTCCATTGCATTTCCCCTCTAAGACAAGAAGGTACTGCTAGACACTACAAAAAGATAGGAACACATTTTTTGTTATAATGATACAGACAAAATACTTCATGGCGCCTTTTCGTGTGATATATGTCAACTTTCTGGAGAATCTGGATAACTTCTTGTGCCTAATGGGCAGAGCAGAGCTTTTTTATGGAAGTGACTGTCTGAAAAAGAATTCTACTATTTTCAAAATCAATACTTTTGCACAGGAAAAAAAGTAAAAATTCTGTGATTTCCCATATGAACAAGCTTTTCCATTTTCATTTGCTATGAAAAACTTTCATCAGCCAGGAATCAGAAAAACATTAATTCCTTATTTCTTTTTTCCAGGAAATTCCTTCATGGGAAAATTTAAATTCCACTCTAAACCAGGTTTGAAATTTTTTCAGAATATGAAGATTTTTGTGTGAGAGATGGACATTTTGAACACTGCTGAATCTTTTCATTCTACTAAAGTTAGGAGAAAGAATGATTAATGTGAATATTGAAGGCATCGGGAATTTCTAAGGATGCTGCAGTTATCCATACCCCTGGGATTTCCAAACTATATCATGAAATATTCTTCATACCTGAACGTTATGGAAAATACGTGGCAGAAATTGTTTGAGTGGCAGCTGAATGAAGCATGTTACTTTAATTCACTGATTAAGTGTCTGGTTCTCTATCAGCTTCTGAGTGATTGCCTTTGATTTATGAATTTATATATGATTTAGAGCCTTCCTAATTAAGATGCTGCTTTTCTTTTTCATTCCTGTTTGACAGTAGAGGTCAGCTGACTTGACATTATATTATTGAATAGTCTGCTTTATGAATGACTGCAGTAGTGAGTTTCCAGTAAAAGATCTAAATTTTGTCCTCCTGAAAATCTGAGATAGCTCCTGTTCGGGGAACCCCTATTTCCAAGAACTTGCTTCAGAAAAGATATACACATAATTTGTAGAGGATGGAATATTAACAAAGATATTGATAACTGACTTATGCTTAGGGAACTTGTAGTTTAAAATTTTTATAAAATTCATTAAAATCAATAATGTTCCAGAGGTCCTATTGACATTAGAAATATTTTTTTTATTCTAAACAATTTCATTCAGAAAGCAAAAAGAGGAAAAATTGGTTTTTATGAATAGAACTGTACTTTCTTTTTCAAATAAACTTTTTGGTACCCTAAGTCCCTTTGGTGACAGCTTTACTGGCTTTGCATAAGGAATGCAATTAAGTTAGAAGTCCCCTCAAAACAACAAGAAACACGTAGAAAGAATAGTCAAGAGCTGTGAAAGTCAATACCAGTGTACTACACAGTTTTTCTTCTGCACTGGGAAAGGCATCAATAAAGTCCCTATTAGTAGTCAGAAGACTTACATCCTGATTTTGAAGCCATAAGGATGGTAAACCTCTAAAGGGTTATTTCATCTGAAGTATAAATCTGTTAAATGTGTATCCACATTGCACCAAAATACTTTAGCAGCTCTCTTGAGTGAGAGATACTTGTTTGAGCAGTCTTTCACATTATGTGAAATATATTTTGGGTTGGATAGATAAATTTAACAGTGTTCTTTCAGCCCTTGTACTGGATGCACTACAGACCAGCTTCCTCATGTATTCATTTAATGGGTCTCCATTGCACAGGGTTTTGTCTGATGGAAGGAAAATCAGTTTCCTTAAGAGGCCTGCTTGATTTCTTTAACAGGTCTTCAGTTTGCTGGTCTCCAACATCTAGAATTAACTTTTCTATTCCATCTTGCACAGGACTGAATAAAAAAGGGTGAGAAACAGGGAGAGTCAAATTCTGTCACCTAATTAGACCAGATGGATTTTGCACTAGACTGTGAATTAGCCTTACCTAGAGATGACTGAAAGTTGGTCTGTGCTTCAGGGAAACTTCAATGTTTGGAAATCTTATTCCAGGCATATTTGGAAGACAGTTACAACCAGGATTCTTGTGAAGAAGGCACTTTGAACAGCATCATGACAATAACATCATTTGAAGTTAACTCTTCAAGCTGCACCTGTTTGTAGCAATTGTTGAATGAAATGTTGCCCTTTTAATTTCTCCTCTAAAGAGTGCTATAAATTGAGGAAAATGAACAATAATATGGCCAAGGAATGCAAAAGCTCTGTCTTGAGTTTGAATAGGGCTGCTTGAACACTGCATCCTGCAAGTCTCAGCAGAGCTTCAGGAAGTCTCAAGTCTTACAGAAGTGTGCTCATGGTCAAAATGAGTGTCATGGACAGAAGGGTCCTTCTGTGATGTGTTTTGGCTCAATGAGTAATCACTTCCCTAAGAAATTCCGTTTCTATGGAAAATTTGTTTTCCCTTGCTTTACCTCTGACAAAATCACTTGGGAGTTGGCTAGAAATGACTGGAAGGTGGGGAGAGGCAAAGCAGAATCTTAGGAAAATGTGTCTCTTGCATCTCTGCATCCCTGGATGGGGATGGACAGGTTTGTTTTCTGTTTGCTTTCTTTTCTTTTTTGCTTTAAAGTCTAATTTCCAAAGTTGTTTCAGTCCTTTTTATTTCCTTTAAATATTTTTCTTTTTTTTTCTTATTTTTCTTTTTTTACAGACAGAGGGACAGAAACATATCCTGCATAAGACTAATTTTTGTTTATCTCCAGCAAGGTTGGGTGCCTGCCCATCACTGGCTGCAAAGTGTGTAAGTGGCAGGTGTGCTTTCTGTTTTTGCCTCCTTGCTGCTTCTGTTTGATTAACTCAGCAGCAGTTGGGCATTAGCTGGATAAAACTAACTCTCCAAATGAACATGTTTATTGAGGAGTGAAGGGTGAATAAAGAATTAAATTCTGATGCTAAAAAAATTGGTGCTTTCCTAGAGTGATGAGTAATCACTGAGTGAAAAAATCCCCAAGGAACGCAAACATAAAGGCAGATTTCTATGGTATCTGTTCTATAGGAATACTTTAGGGACTTAGGTTCTAATAGGTGGTCACTATTTATATATCTGAGTAAAGAAACAGATTCTAAGGAGCTAAATCTATAGACATGTTTAGATATGCATTGGACTGCAGTAAGCCAGACACAGAAGGTTGGTTGGACCAGGTGAACTGGGCTGGTGCTGCTGCCTTTGCATTGGCAGAAGTGCAAAGCACTGCCAGAAAAGAAGAATTCTTATTCAGGTTACACTTTGTACATTTCCTTTCTGCTTCTGTGCTGTCAGCAGTCCAGCATTAACAGTCTCTCACAGGGAAAGATTCCATCTTTCATGACTACTGTAAAATCAAGGCACTCTTAAAACATGAAGTAGGAAAATATGGATTGCAAAGATGGAGGAAGAGAATAGTGTGAAATCAAAAGTTCGTATGATGCTTATTCCATAGTCTCACAAAATTAGATAAGACACTATCTGAAAGCTAATGGAGAACACAAAAAGCAGTGAAATGGAGAAAGAAAAGCAAAAAAGGGAAAGAAGTGTATAAAAACATTAACCTAAGACACTTTGAAGGCAATGGAAAAGTTGAACAACATGAGATTAATTTACAAATGAGAGTATATTTATATCTTATGTATCATGGCAAATACAGAATTCTTTCTGAATTTCTGCAAGTGGCTCAAAATTCAGTCAGGAAAAGGGCGAATTAATAGGTGAGTGCAAGCCTAAAATGGCTTGAAAACTGAAACTCTTTGGAAACCTGAATCAATCTGCTTAATACATGAAATAATCAAGTTCTCGACACATTTTTCTTAGAAGCTAATGCAATATTTGTCCTCAACCTTAATGGGGAAATACAATGACTTTTAGCATAAAAGAATAGATGAAGTTAGCTGTATGGGTAAGCTTCTCTTCAGGACAAAAAAGGATAATTTCATGAAAAAAATAGCTGTTGCAATTGTTATCATTTTAGTTGATTTTAATTTTTATTAATGGGCACTTTTTTTTATTTGTGGGGAGTTTAAGGAAATATGTACTATAGTGTATGTTACCTCAGGCTTTGTCCCCATTTGAAATTCCAAGGGATGTTCCCACTACTTTCAGTGACTGTGTGATTTTACCCAGTGAGGCAAACCTTGCCTGGAGGCTGAGTCAGATAAGGGCTCTTACAAACCTCATTTGAGCAAATAACTCACATAAGGAGGAAATTATTTCTGAGTAAGCAGTAAGCAAGCAGGACACCAAGTTATCTTTACCCTAATTTGATCTTCCTGACTTCCACTACAGTCATCTTTTGGTTAATGCTTTGGCTTATGTGGTGGGACTGGTATGTATCCCTGATGTTCTTCGTGGCTCTGGCAGAAATAAGGACTCCTCTGGCCCCCCAAGGTGGTGAACAGATGCAGCTCAGACGAGAGAAGAGTTGCTGTCCATGTTTTCCAGGACACTCATTTTTCCCATTAGCAGGAACTGTAACACCATACAGATAAAAACTGGAGGTCACAGACCTTCAGTCCTACGCCCTTCCTCTGTGTTACCTGTGAGCTTCTGCTGGACTCATAGGTGATCTTGGACCTTGGCTAAATGACTGTTTAATAATTCAGAAATAATTCAGAAATTCAGTCAAGTTCCTTGACTCACCGAGGAATTATTGCTTTCTGTTTTCAGTTCTCTGAGGGAAGACAATCTGCATTTATGTCAGTAAAAGAAGAGGCTACTTACAGCAGGGTTTGCAGTACTAAGGGGTGAGCAATAAAATATTCTCTGAGATTTGTTGAAGCCTCACTCTAATCTCCAGTTATATGGCAGATTGAGCCTTGTGGAACAGGCCCTTAGTCCTAGCCTGAATTTAAGACTCTGAATAAATATATTTTTATTTATGCTGACTAATCCAAACAGCAGTAAATTATCGCAAACTTCCTTTGAGTTATTCCTCATGGAACTTTTTTGTATATTCATCTTGCTCACACAGAAGATTTGTTTCTTTTTCATTCTTTTCTTAAAACCCCAGCAGATTAACAACTGTTGATGCCTCTTGGATCCTGCTGGGCTTGCACTCTTCAGCATGTTTTGTGTTTGTGTGCCAGCTTGCAGTCAGGCAGGGGCTGAGGTGGGGTACAAGGGACTTGCTCTCAGTGAGCAGAGACATCCAGGATCATTTTTTTTCCCATTTGGCTTTAAATCCCTGAAAGACACAATGTCACCAAAGGGAAGATTTCAATGTAGGCAGACAAAAGAAATTTCCAACCAAGATGGTGACAAATTTAGCTGATTTAACTTTGCCATCTGCAGAAGTGATCTACTCTGTTTGGCGCACATATGTGCATAAGACAAAGCTTTGTTTTGCTTGCATGTCGTGGATCAGAGTGCATTCCCAGGCACTTGAGTGCTTGATCTACTGAGATGAACGATGGCCTGGATGGTGCTGGGGTACAGGAGGGTTATGAGAGCAGCTCTGAGTCCCTGGGGAGGGAAGCTGTCTGTGGAGCAAGGAGAGTAACGCTTTTGAATTCACAATCTAATAAAGGGAAATAAGCTGGGGTGAGTGTGCTGGCAGGAAGGCAGTGCCTAACACAACATGAGGTATTGAACAGCTGCCTGTGAGAGATAATATTTCATGGGGACTTTTGGAAGCACTTTTGTTAGTGACTAGCCTGTGTGGCTGCCCCTGCTCTTACTCCTCTCTCCCTTCAGACCTAAGACACACTTGCATTAACTGCTGCTCCAGCCTGGCAGTGGGAGGAAGGCAAAAATCCTAAAAATGGCTGCAATGCAGATGATTTAAATTCTTTGGGTTCCATTGAGGCAAATCAGGGCACAGGTACTTATTTTTGTCCCCATCTTTCTGCTTCTGCCTTCCCTCACTGTGCTCTGCTCCTCACAGAAGTGGCACAGCCCATTCCCCTTGAGCACTGTAAACCATCCCACACACTCTGGAGATGTCTCCTAGCACACTGCTGAGAAAAGCTGTTGTTCTGGCTCAAAATCACAGCTGGCAGCTGTTATTTGACTACACAATTTTCCTCTGCATAATGCAAGGTTTGGGATCAGTCATTGCTTCATACTAAACTTGATTTTATATGATTCTGTGTGATTTTTTTTACCCCCCTAGTGGTAAATTAAAAAGAATGACTATTTTAAATTGGTGCTATGTAAAACCCAAACAATAATAAAGAGGAACAGTATTCTTGATACTAATAATTCTTTAAAATGTGGACTTTTTGTCTCATTTGGCCTGGACCATTGGAATTCTGCATGGTCCCTCTGACTCAGCCCTTGTTGCCCTCCACTAAGGAAAAGCAGTGGTAACCCACCAGAGCACCCATTTTGTTAAGCTCTTTTAACAACATAAATAGAGCTTGAAATGTATGAAGAATGAAACTGCCAGTTATCCAAATATCTTGGAGAAAGGTAGACATGACCATACAATCTTGATGATTATATTTAATAATATGCTCAGCAATATTCCATAATGTTATATTCCTGCAAAACACTCCCTATTATGAAAGATAATAAATTAAGAGCCATGTAAAATATCCTTGCCCAGGCAACTTGAGAAAATAAGGGAATAATTTGAAACACTCATTGACTAGTCTAAGGTTTTTGACTTATGATTCTTGGCAGCATATAAGGAAGCCTCCAGATAGTTTCAGCTGGAAAATTTGACACTATAATTTTATTTGCATTTTTTACACAGAATAATAAGTGTGTAAGGTAATTCAGAGAGAACCTTCCCTCTCCCTAGATAACACTTGCTTTGCCATGGGAATATGCAGTCTCAGGCCATGAGACAGTCACACTCAAAAAATCTTACTCATCTTTAGTTTAACTACTGTGAGGAGTTGTATTGATTTCTGTGGGACCACACACAGTAAGAAAGTTGAGCATGGGAAAAAATTTGCAGATTCAGACCAAAGAATCCAGACTATCCGGACAGACCCCATAAAACCAGATAGCTCACTGCAGCCAGGGGCCTAAATATCTGTAAGTATGAGGAAAGCTGACATTCCATTCCATAATATATTTCAAGCTTTCTAAAATCTGTCATTCTTCTAAGTGGTCCCAAACTCTCAAAGTTTTACAATTTTCAGAGGAAAAAAAAAATCAGTGTTGGTGTTTTATTATTACTACGTTTTTAGCTATTAAACTAACAAATAATAAACCCATAGTTTGTTTGAAATAACACATTGAAACACCTTTATGTTGTTTGCAAGACAATTATATGTTCTTTCACATTTCCTACCTTAGTTACTCAGACTGTGTACTGCACCATATGACCCAATTTATAGGGAAGATGGGTAGGAAAGACTAATGAAGAACTGTCGTTAATATTTTGGATGGGGGTGTACACACTATACTGTTAAGCATAATTAGGAGCTTCCTTAGGGCAAGAATATAGATATGGGCATAAAAAGTAGTAGTTAACTATCATAAGTAGAGAAGAGAATTTGGGTGATGTTGGCCCAAGCTGGGGCAGCCAAAAAGTGCAGTGCTCTCACAGCCAAAGGCCCCTGGACCTGCTCTCTTGTAAGTGTAGCACTCACCAGGGGTCTCTGCACAACCCTTCCCTGCACAGGGGAGGCACCTTCAGAAACACCCACGTCCTTCTTCAAACTCAGTATGGGTACTTGTAGGCTCATTTTCCAAAGGTACCCTATTAAACCCTTGTCGTCAAGGGGTAGATCCACATCACCAGCCTGTTTCTTCTAAATCCAAAGACTGAGTACCATCATAGCTGTCTGTGCATCTTTACCAAAATGCCCTCTGGTTTTCCTTCTGGTTGGTGTATAGACCTATTTAAAATACTTGCAGTAGTAGTACTTTGGTTCATGCAGCACATCCTTGAACGTATCTTGTTTTTCCTACTGGGTAGATGTACCTAGTCCAGACTCAAATTTCCTACGTGTTCTTTAGCACGTAGGAGAATGGCCTGATTAGAAAATGCAGCCTTGGAAACTGGGGTTCATCCAACTTTGCTTCAGCTCCAGGTGTCCTACTTCTCAGGGAAATGTTCTGTTTGGTAAGTTAGGGGGTGTTTTTTTCCTTCAGCCTTTCCCTGTATTTAATTTCTTGCTTTCCTCTTGCTACCCTAAAGAGCAGACTACTTAATTAATGGAAAAGGAAAGATCTGAGGAATTGAGAAACATTGTCCCCAGACACCCGAAAGCACATGCATTGAGAAACTTGGGCTCAGATTCAATTATCCAAAGAAGAATATGAATGTGGATGGATCTTTGAAATAAATATCCCAGTCATAACACTATAAGGGAGTTTTTTGGCTTCTACCTCTCCCTTCTTTCCCTCCATTTTTCTGTGGAGGGCTTAGCTCCCTGGCTCTGCAAAGTTCATGGCTGTGAAACACAAGTGGAGCCAGGAGCTTTGCTCAGCTTGTGAGTTGAAGCTCAACTCACAAAATATCCTTTGGCTCAGCCTGGTGGGACATTTCTCTTCTGTGTCCCTGCTGATTTACTGGATGGGGTGTTCATGTTATGCACTGTTCCATGAACTGTACAAAGAATTGCACAAGTCAAGCAGCTATGTTAGATCTGTAACTTGTAAGACTGGGTCTAACTTACAATTTTGACATATCTGCAGGCAGGTGTATTTACAGTGGCCAAACAAATGCAGCAGCTGAAGAGAGACAAACTAAGCTGATTGCAATGAGGAGACAAGGTGCTGCATTTCTGTCTTTAGCATCAAGCTCCTGCTCAGGGTTTCTGCAGGTCTTGTCCAGCCAATGCTTCTGTGCTGCCTGTGCTACTGAGAGCTGTGGCCCCCAGGGTCACCACCAGCTGGGACAGTGCAGCAGGAACTCTGAGCCTCTGAATAAAATTCTCTTGTGAATCTTGTCTCAGGAGACCAAACCTCACTGAAAATCAGTAGTATTGGCTCCTAAATATCTCAGAGTTTGTTTAAAACATCCTTAAATCATGATTCTGTAAGGATTTGATGGCTGTTTTAACATCTGCTGAAGAATAAGGGTTGAAGGAGATGTTAGAAGTGGGACAGTAATGAATAAGGCAATTTTAAAAGGGTTTAAAAGCAGCTGATGCAGCCTGTGGCTTCATACATCTACTATTTCTATTTTACCATCAGGAAACTTCTGTGTCACCTTCCCAAGTAGATTTGTCTGATTCAATTCCAGTGGCAATCATCTTGATTATGGTCTGTCCAGCATTTGCTTTTTTAAACACCACTAGTGTTCTTTTTTCCTTTGAGAAAAAACCCCCATTATTTAATAATTAGAAGCTCACCGTTGTGGAAAGGCAATTCACAGTAGCTATTTTTCTCAGATGGCACAAACACTCCTTTAAAAAAAGGGATTAATCTTTTCTTTCACAATTGCTCCTTTAATAAACTATTTGTTTAAATCATATGCTTGTCCTCCTCAGTGGTGAAGCTTGTTCCTTATTTAAAACAGGATGACAAGGCTCTTCCACTGTTTAGAAAGGCACTGAAGCTGGTACTCCAGAACAGAGCCACCCATTCTTCTGCTGGGAGCTAATTGATTAGCCTTAGAGCTACAGATCTCTGCCCAGGGACTCAAATAAGAGGACTTCGTTTTTCTTTTGAATGACTTATTTCCCCAGGCTATCTACATTAGACATGTCCAGGTGGTCTCAAATTATTTACAACTGCAGGAACCTCTGTGGTCACAGGATTATCTGCATGGGGAAGCACATTTGGAAGTCAGTATTTCCTTCTCAGAAAACAGGACAGTCTTTGTTAGTACATATTCTCATTTGGAATACTTTTAAACTAAGCTAAGAGAACCTAAATATATATGTCTCTCTTTGCAGTCACTTATGAATAGTGATTTTCTCTAAAAGATCATTATAAGAAAAAAAAGATAGGAAGATACTTGGATGTATTACGTATTTTATTAATTTTTTTTATGGTGTGCATGTATCCAAATTATTTATAAGTGTTCCCACAGAGGAGAAGCACAGCATGTAAAAGAACAGTAGGTGCCTATCCTATGGAGTGTCCATTCTCCAACATAGCTGATGGCATAAGGGGCTCAGCCTTCTTTCTGTCTCTGTTTTGGTATTTGTTTTGTTTTGTTTTGTTTGTTTGTTGGTTTGTTTTTTTGTTTTGTTCTTTTCCTTGATTGTCACAACGCAAACAGAGTTTTAGCTTGTAGCAGTCACCACAATTGACTTTTTCAGTTTTAGTGATGATTTCTTTCCAGAGTATCTTAAGGGTTATTCTTGAGTCTATCGCTGAGGCTGCTGGCATCTGCTCAGCCTGGCAGCCAGATGAATGTTTTAAGAGGAAATCTGACAGTCTGCATATATCTTCTGTAGTACTAGTGCCAAGACAGTCACTATTTTAAATACCTATAGAATCGTATATATATACATTTATAAAATGTGGTAGTCAGGTTATAGACTTGCTTCAGTTTTTAATTTCACAGTTTGTTTTTGTTGAATCATGGAATCGTATAAATTAGAGACGGAAAAGTTGTATTAGGTCATTTAGTCTATCCCACTGCCAAGGCGGGATTGTTCCCTGCAGTATATTTTCCAGTGTTTTATCCAGTACTTTTCCATTCTCTAGGTTGGGCTTACACTTCAGCCTTTTTTTCAGTTAAGCTTATGTTTTGACATTTTGAGTATTTTTCTCTAGAATTCATTGAATTCTGTTACCACCCTGTGGCCATAACAACAGCGATGATGCCTGCTGCTACTTTTCAATTGTTACAAGCTAACTAAAGTTATTAACCCATGACTGTGTTGGAAATAAGCCTGTCTGTCATATAACCACGAGTGACATTGTAAATTCATGTTCCAGTGAGTAAAACTGTGGATAATATCTGTGAATTGCTAACAACACGTGTGCCATCTGCTATTCTCTTCTAGTTCTTCCTCTTGACTATGAGTCATGAACTAGGTATATATTTCCTTGGGTCTCTCTTTAACTGAATAAAATTTCTTAGCCAGTTGCTCACTTCCAAAATAGCCCTTCATTAAATCAAATATCTTTCTAAGAGTAGGCAAAGTTTTAGTGTCTGCACCTATACCAAGCATGTGAAAACCTTTTTCTCTGTGCAATAGTATATAGAAAACATAGTGAGGAGAGGTCATATGGTGATAGGACCAATACAAAGAAGTCTGTGTTCAGTAAAAGGCAGAGATCAGTGCCACATGCCAGCTCCACACTTGGCACCACTTGTGAACAAGGCTCGGGCTGTGCTGGTGCTGTGGTACCTGTGTCTCACGGAGCTGAGGAATTCCAGTGGCACCTATCCCTGATGATGCTCAGCATGTGTGTCTGTAGTCCTTGAGTAGGAGCAACACCTGGGAGCACAGGAGCTCTGAACAGCAAGGAACATCACCGTCACTGCCAGCAGGCTTGGAATTTCCCTCCTGGTGACAGCGAGCGCAGCAGCTCTGTCCCCAGACAGAGGCATGTGTTGTGTGGCTGATGCACACATGTGCTCCCTCTGGTTGTGTTAGACAGCGTGGAGGGTCTTCTGTACGGCTGTGCAGGAAAGGTCTGCAGAGCTGTGTCAATTTAGGTCAGAAGAGAGAGTGTAAACGCAGTGATTAGCAGTTCTCTAGGCTTTTTTGACAAAGATTTTTGAATATAATATCCCTCTACAAGGTTTCCCAGCAGAAATAAGCATTAAAAAATGTTTATATATAGCAGACTTACAGCAAATAACCTCCCTGTTAATGAGATGTTAACTCTCAATAGTTTTAAAATGTGGTGGTTTCTGAACAGAGAGGCTCTGTGCAATTTAATTAGAGTGAGTTAACCTTTTCCCACTGAAATGGTGGCCCTACATGCTCCTCATTTTGAGCTTGCTTGTTACATCTCCATCTCAAACAAATCTCACTGATGCATTAGTTAATGGTTGAAAATGCTGTGAGGATCTAAGGGACTAGGAAGCAGAGTATTGTCATTAATACACAGAATTGCTAGTCAGGAGTTCTGTGTTCCCTCCCAGCTGCATTGCTGATTTCCTGTAGCTGTGTGTGAAGATGTTGTCATGCCAATAAAGTCCAACTGAACTATGCATGACCTGGCCATGTCAGCTACAGCCAGCCAAAGTATTCAGAACTGCTTGCTAAAGTTTTAGGCACTATTGTTTAGTAGAATAACCTGAAAAATTTGCCTTACCTTCCAATTACACTTTTCTGATAAAATTCTGTTGTGATTTATGGCGCCAGAATTGGCATGAGACTTGAGTTTCTGTTTCCCTCTTTTTCTTGATTTTTGAAATTAGAGTGATGAATGTTTTCGTGTCTTATCAGGACTAAAAACCAGTTTGTCTTAATTATTTCATGTCTTTGAAATAAAAAGTGCTGGGAAATTGTAAAGCAGACTGTAAAATGCTGTTTTTCCCATCTCACTTTGTCTCTGACACACAATCTGTGAATTCATGAAGATGAAATCCACCTCTGTAATACATGGTGACTCTGCTTGTTTAGCACATTTCCTGGTTTGGGTTGGGAAAATGACTTATGAATAGAGTTAGACTTCATCCACTGCCATTTCTTTGGCAGGTGACAACATATGAGATCATTTTACAGAGCTCTAATCCTTCACTGATACCAATCTAGAGAGTCAGGACAGAGCCTATTTGACTCAAAATTGTGTAAAGGAGACTACTGGTAAAATTACCAACCCTCTCAGTTAAGCCCCTCAAATCCTGTGCCAGGAAATTTACAGAGGAGATCAATTTTAATTTATTTCATTTCTCTGACCCTACTATGTATAATTCCTTCCTAAGAATCTTATCACTTCTCTTTGTATTTTCTGAGGTAAAAGTGAAGGAGCCTGAAGGGTTCATGTCAGCCCCAACATGACTTAACTGAACTGTCTTAATCTGTGGACCAATTTGCTCTACAGGCCCCTAAGGAAGGAACTTGTTGATTTTGGCAGTGTTTACCTTTCCTACAAACAAATCCATCGTTTTCCAGACCGGCTGGCTCTTAAAAATCACTTGAGAACTGAGGAAGAAAAAAACCTGCCCCAGGCTGCATCAGTATTCTTTTTCTTATGTTTGGGGAAATCTTTTGTGTTTTCCACAGCTGCTTGAGGATAATCCATAGAGTCAAGATTATTCACAGAGTCAATAGAAATGTAAAGTTCTCTGACTTTAGTTTCCTTCAGTGGGGGGAGTGAAAGCCCCTGTCAAAATAAAAAGGAGGGAAAAAAAAAGAAGATTCTTGACTGAGTTAACTGTGTTCTCAACCACAATTGTGGAGAGGAAATGAAAGGGCTGACTTGAACCTGCTTGTCTTTCACTTTTGGGAGCTACATGTCTTTTGTTTTGTTTTGTTTTTCATAGATTTCATACCAATAATATGTAGTGTGACTGATAATAATATATAGATATAATGTATCAGGAATCAAATTCCCTATTTCTAACCTAAACATGGTAGGTTCAAGTTTTTAATTATTCACACATATATCACATGAAGTGATGAGAGCCATGTAATATATTGCAGAGCCATTTCATTCACCTCTGACTGCCTGAATTGCACTTTCTCACCAGAACCAATTGCTTAGCAATCAGATATTTAGTGTCTTCTTACACGCACTAGTATTAAAAAACAAAATCCATTTTTTAAGAAAAACTTTTCCATCCACTTCCACTGCCTTGAGGTTCTGGCATCCTTCTAGTGAGTGTGTGTGTATGTGTGTGTGCTCTAATCCGTTGCTGTAAAGAATATGAGCCCCACCTCTTATGTGAAGATAGAAATCAGTAGACCTTGAGAAATTTTTTTTGCTTCCTTTACAATTCTGAAAAACTCGTGGTGTTCCTTCAAAGAAAAAAAAAATATTAAGTTTAGAAGAGGGTGGTGCTCCTCACTGAGCTGGCTGTTTTGTGCCCTGTTTTGAGGTTCTAGCCTTTTCTTTAAGGAATTTTGGCATCTAAATCAGGTTCCATGATGGAGACCAGCCACCTAAAATATTTGAGACTTTAACTCTGTCCTTGTATATAGCCCCAAATCATTAAATTGAAGCTATTAAGTCACATTTAGAGGTTATTAGCACTTATTAGCTAAAGTTTTATTATCCCTTCAGTGTCTATATAGTTAGACTCATTGAACCTAAGGACCTAATTTTACATCCTCTAGTGCACAGGCTGCATTTTGCTGCTTTTTGTCTGACAATACCTCTCACTGAGGAGCTCACCCCTCACTGATTGGTCCTGCCCACATGCCCTACACTGCAGCAAGCACACTTTGGCCTCCCTGGGGCTCTGCTTGGTGCACAGTGCACACTGCTTGCTGGAAGTATGCTAGTGCCAGCCAGCTAGGGTGAAGGATGGATGTCATTTGCCACAGGCAAGCTCCCATCCCAGCACAACCCACCAGTTGGAGTCTGTCAGCACTTGGAGAGACCTGGCATTGGCCTCCCTTCCTGCAGTTTTACCCTCTGATGTGTTTATAGGCAGCAGCCATAGTCCCTCTCTGCAGTGATTTCTGCTGACTTAATAATTCTTGTGTTTGCAGTTCCTCGCTGCTGTTCTTTCACTGCTTCATAATATCAATGAAAATAACACATGGGAGTTATTAATTGGAGCTATAACATATTGGAGTTAACTGACTGCTTGTTTGTATAAATTCTCTGTGTTCCACAAAGAGCTGAAATTTATTTAGATGTAAGAAATTAGGTAGACCTCAACCACAATATGGAAGATGTGTGAAAAAGTAGACAGAAGACTGGTTCAAAATCTACTGCTTCAAAATAATTTTTTTGGCTGATGATATTCATTTTGGCTGAGATAGATTAGTGTGGCCATGACAGTGTGATCAGGCATTTCAGTCAGAAGTCTGTGGGGCTGAGAGCCATTGTGGGGTGGAATTAGAGGCAGTAGCCTCTCAGATCAGCAGCCTTTTAATGGGATTTTTATCACCAGCTTCCCTTTATTTTCTTCTTCAATCTGGCATGTTTTCTCCCATCTCTCACATGTCTCTGTCAGCTGAGACTATATTCTGCTATTAATCAAATGGTTTCACCAGATTACCTTTTCTCATATCCCTTTGTTCAGATTTTCTGTTTACCACACTCCCTGCAGAAAACTGCTACTGTCTATTTTTAACTATTCTCCAAACCTTGATCTCCTTCCCTATTTATGGGATTAGTGCTATTTGGCATATCCTAGACATCAGGCTGCATCACCACCACCACTCACACAAACAAACAGGTATTACCACTCACCAGCAGCCCCTAGGCAGTGCTAGTCCCCTGTAGCCACAGTCAAATTGCACAGAAGTCCCCAGGAGGAAAGACAAGTCGTTATGATTATTTTGAATGGAATGGTTTTAAATAATTCCATGAAGATATACTGCTATTTAGCTGCATGTTTGCAGATCCCTCCAGCTGCATTCCAACATGCTGCTCCAATCACAGCTCAGCTGCTTTCAGACATTGAAGTCTCTGTCTCCAAAGCTTCCCCATCCTCATACCCAGTTATCCTGTGGGTCCTGTTCTGGGTCAGATGTTTGCTCTGTACAGAGGTGGTTCTGTAAATGGCACCACTGCTTATAAACGCGGTCAGGCTAAGCCAGATCATTTTGGCAGGTTAGGAAGTGACTGCACAGGTGGGTTTGGTTTCACTCAGTGTGTTGGAGAAGAGCAGCAGGAGCTGCAGTAACCTCTCTGAGTGACTTAGCTGCAGTTTGACCCCACATCCACGTGCACCACCCAGCACCAGTGACCACAGCAGAGCCTACAGGGTCCCGTGACCACACAGCACATGGACTTGGAGGATGTGGGACATGAACTGTGCCTGTGCCCACCCAGGAATAATGGGAACTAGCTACACCTGAGTGTGCCTGCTTTCTCAAACCAGCAATGGGCTGTGTGCTCCAAGGGCTGCAGCCTCTGGCAGGTGTGTCTGCAGAGACACTGGCAGCTTTTGAATAGGGCTTCCAGGTAAACAGCTATTAGCAGCTGCACAGAAAATATTTTTAAAAAGCCAGGTATTAGATAATTCTGGAAGACTTTAGTAACTGAGAGGAAAAATATACCACTTGAATATACAAAGAAAAAAGTTGGCAAATGAAGGCTAAACCAATTTCAGAAAATGCCAAGTCAAAGGCACAGACCATTAGCAATGTCCATGCACAGCCTGTCATAACTTGTTTTCATCTCTGCCTTGGTTTTGCTTTTCCTGTAGGAAAAACTGCCTTCAGGACCCAGTGCGCTTAAAATTTTCCACAATTCAGAGGTCTAGAATTTCAAATCTTCACTTGTATTTTCATAAGTTTGGAATGAATTTTCTAGAGATCATGACACAAACCAGTCATGAGATGGTTAGAAATTAGATAGAAATTTCATTTGAAATAGGTAAGCCTTATATTTGTCCCCAGCTGATTAAATTAAATATTTACTACAATTGTGAACTAAGATATTTTCCTAATATTTAGATGCACCATCTTCCATGGTACTTTTAATTTGTGTCAGGAATCAACCTATAATATTTAGCAAATGCTAATAGTAATTATTCTAGGTATTTCATTAATGAAAGGACACCTTTTTGATATAAAATTAATTTTTCCTTTTACAAAATAAAGATATCAAATTTTTGGACCAACCCCAAAAATTAATCAGGACACTGATTTATCAAGGTCAAACAAATGTTGCAAGTATATCCATGAACATTGGGCCTTTGTATACCTTTTCAGATTTATATATGAGTATCCTTTCAGATTTCCACAAAGTGACTGAAATTTAAGGGCTGAGCATGTTTTTGAGAGCCATTTCACTTCTGAATGCTTAGTTTATGGCCTTTGACCAAAGATGTGGATACCAAAATGCTGACAGTTGCACAGCCTAGCATCTGCATCTAGGCTTTTCCAAAAAAATCCTGGTTGTAGTGCTGAGGATATGCGGTACTTCAACTCTATGCCTAAAACAGGATTGTGAGCAGAAATTCTTAGTTTAGTCACAAAGAAACACTAATGAGTGAAGTGTTTTATATACCAGTGCTTCCTCTCCCTGAATTTTAGTACTTTTGCTGAGAGCTATGAAGTAGTGTTGTCACTCGTGAGCAATTCACAGCAAAGAAGCTTCTCCTGCATGCCAGCATTTGTAAATTTTCTTTTGAAAGTGCAACCAGGATCATGCTTTTGCTTTCTAACAACAGCATAGAGGATGGGGGGGGAGCACTTTAGCCATTAGTCGTGCAGTTAAGCTGCAGGAGGCTCAGTCTCTCTGCATATCTCAGCTCACTGGGGGTCAGTAAATGGAGACCCCATTTTCCCAGGGTGGCAGGTCAGATAGTGGTAAATGGTCTCTGCTGCCTACTGGGAAAGGGAGTGCCCATCCTCCAGGCAGCTGGAGAGTTCACTTTGGAGAAGGAATGGGTCTGTCCAGTCCCTTCATCACAGCCTGCTTCTCTATGTTATCCCACGGAAGTTTAATCCAGAAAAGGCCTTAAGAACTCAACAACCATGACTTTTTGTGCCCTGTTGCAAGCTGAGTGCTCTAACAACAGGCTTAGACTCATCTTGTTTTATATTTTCCTCCTTCACTAGAAGATCTTTAATACTTTTATAGAAAATGGAAAACCTTTGGAAGGGCTTTAAGTGTGTTCTTCTCTACCTGGATAGCTTAAAAGTTAGAAGAGCATGTAGAAAAGAGGTTTTGCAGAGCCCAGTATTCTCAGTTTTTCCATGAGCTCTTACCCTCAAAATAATGAATAAAAAGGTGGGTATAAGCTCCTACTCTGGTCATGTTTTTGAAAAAGAGAACGACATTTGTGGAATTGTTTTCAAAATAAACCTTTCTATCTTTTAGGTCCTGTGAAGAGGAGGCCCTCATTTGTGGATTTAGAGTTTTGGTGGGACTTTGACGTTGGTTTCTTTGGCTGAGAGACCTTAGGAGGTGGTATGCACATAATGACACATTTGAGAATTTGAGACACTTGGGGAATTTTTGTGGTAAATGTCTTCATGCCTCCTGATTTAAGTACCACAAATATACAGGACTTGTGACAACTTCAGTGTTGGACATAGCATCTAGGATTTCATGGGAGCCCTGCTCTAACCCCTTGTTTCAATGCCAGTCACAGAGTGAATGAGATCTCAAACAGTATGTGAGGTTTTTTCTGCAGTATGCACACCTTCCTTAGGGCCAGAACACTTGAGCTATGACTGATTTGTGTTAAAATAGATAATTTTAACTCTGTTAAGTGAATAGTGAACTGGCCTTCCACAAAGGACCTGTGGGGCTGACATTTAGTGAATCTTAGACAGATCCAGCACCAGGCCTGAATTTTCCCAAGGGAAAACATTTTACCTTTAAAGAGAACAGTTCTGTAGTCATTTCATGTTCTCGAGAAAGGATTGATAGAGGTTTTCTAAGCATCTCTTGTTCTCAAAATAACAGGTGCTGGTTTTCACTTTATTTTATTTTCTTGTGTGTGTTTTCAAAACGTGCTCTCTCTATCTCATCCAATGGTGGTTGAGAGGCATTGTGTCATTTAACCAATCAAGTAGCTGTTAGCAAAAGACCCTATAAAAAAGAATGGATTGTTGAAAATAAAGCCTTCTGATTTTCTGGAATTCGGAGTCTTTCTCCTCATTCTATGTGACACAGCGACAGGTACCCATAGCAAATAGCTAGACATCATTTCTAAGGAGAAAGGAGAGCAGGCTCACAGGTCAGGAGGAACAAGTACAAAAAACAAAAAAACCCCCCAAAACAAAAACAACAACAAAAAAAAAATCAACTATGAGATTTTGAAAGGGGGTGTGTGGTGAGAGATGACGCTAGCTTACACATCTGTGATCATTCACCAGTGGACACATGAGGCTGTTTTTGGATTTTTAGTGAGTAAGATGAACAAATAGACATAAACCAGGCACTGAGCCTAGGTTCTTATGCTCTTCTCAGCCAGACTTACAATCTTGAGCATAATATTGCAATACCTGTTTGTTTTGCAGCTGCTTTGTGTTTGACTATCTGTCTGTCTGTGAAGATTTGTAAGGCAGATGCAAGACTGTTTGTGAAAGATCATACATGCTCTGACTATGCTCACAGAAGAATAAACAAGAAGATACCAACAAAGCCAGATATAAAAAGGAGCTTAGTCAGGACAGGTCACAGATTTTGTGCTGTAATCATTCCTTCTGTCTCCATCACTTCTATTTGAAGAGAATAGTTGCTTGTGCCAGCATATTTGGTCTACACAAAAATCTTAGGGACAATTATTCATTCAACCATGTTGCCAGCTGCACTGTTTTTATTAGTGAGCCTTGCAATATTTGGTGGTTTTCTTAAAACATCATATACTAGAGTAATGTGGTTGAGTGAAAATCATTGTGTTCGCTTTTAAAGGTTTTGAAATTTCCAAGGCCTTATGGTGACAGAGAAAAAATTGGAAAAAAGGCAAGAAGGCAAGAACAAAAGAGAGAAGGAAAGAGAGAGGGAGAGAGAAATAGGGAAAGAAAGAGAGAGAGGTAAAGTGAAAAAGAAAGAGAAAGAGAGAAAAAGAGAGAAAGAAAATGTAAATACAAGCATAAAGTCTATTTTGATGATCTCTTTTAAAGTTTTAATCGTAAGACCTTAATGTCAAGGGCTGGAAATATTGCAGGTATGGAAGGCTTTTAAGTGGCCATTTTCATCACCATTTGGTCCCTGGGAGAGGCCTTTCTTTAAATGTGTGTGTGAGGAAGCTTTTACTCTGTGGTGGTAGGAGCTTCACCTGATGTCAATTTAAAGAGACAGGTGATTTCTTCAAGTTGCAAACTAATGTGCCATAATTCCCCAAGGTATAAATTAATACAAAATATATGTCTAATAATATAAGGTACTAGGCACAAAAAGCTCATCCTGAGAAGCAGAACTGTAGTGTTGAATTCTTCTGTAATCAAAATATGCAGGCACCTCGGGGGAATGTCTCCAGATGGCTGATTACCCATTAAAATCTCAAACCTTTGATATGAGCCTAAAGAAAGGATCACCTCCCATGAAGAGAGTACTATTTTCAATTTCCTTTATATTTATGGATATTGGTTTGGCATGGAGTGAGGAGGGGAAGATCCATGGTAGTAATTGCATCCTTAGTAGGTTAGATTATTTTCATTAGGAATGAATAAATGGGGAAGAGTCCTTCCCAAATTGTTATCATTTACTCAGAATCCTTTTGATATTGTTATTTCCTTGCTTATAATTCTCTGTAGTTCAGTATATGGTACTTCTTTATGGACAGCAGAGTTTCCCCTACTGTTTGATTTCCACACAACTGATGTTAGAGCATTTGGCCTCACATTTTCCAAAAGGATCCCTGCTATTGCAGAATGAACCATTTAGAGCCAAGTGTTGTCTGGCTTAGCTGAAATAAACCCTTACAGAACAAACCCAACTGTACTATGGTAAGCGTGCAAGTCAAAGGGGATTAGATGTGGCTGGACTTAGAAGATCCCCTCCTTGCTCCTGTTCTTCTGTAAGTGGCTTTTCATACATGGCTTTACTTCCCTATTACATGCATGTTTAAATTTTTCTTGTAATTTTCAGCCCTGTCAGGCAGGGGTTGTCCCTCTCTGGACCTTGTTCAGTGTCCTGCTTCACAGGGGAGCTGAGAATGAGCCTTCACTGAGACACAAACATGCTATGAGGGATTGGTGGTGGGCCAGCAGTTGAGACATAAGGAGTTGAAATTAAATAAAGCTTAGAGGTATTCATTTTTTTTCTATACTGAAACAAAATGCAGAATTTTTTCATTTGTTCACCTGTATTCTCTACATTCTTCAATTTATTGAATTGGAAAGTGTTGGGAAGTGTTTCTTAGAGAATTGGAGAAAAAAATTGAAAAAAAAAGGGACAGATTCACAGAACTGGGAGCAGAGCAAAGCAAAGCAAAAGTGATTAAAAGCAAATCTGTGACAAAAGGACTCAGCCAAGGTGAGCTGGTTTCCTCAGTATTGTCTGACGGCAGTCCATATTTCCTAGGTGCTTCAGAGGAATGGTCATACACAATTTGTGAGTAAAAAAGTCTGTGTTGCCTATGAAACTGCAGTTCCAGATGGAGCTTTTCTGTAGTTGGAACATTTACAGCCTCTTTTTCCTATGAAGGCTTTCCAGTGTCTAATATTGAAATCCTATATGCCACTAGTAGACTTTTTTTATCTAGCCACCTATTTCTGGGAAACACATTTATTTTAGATTGTTATCCTGTGGATGGCTGATGGGTTAAAAAGTCATTAAACACATTCACATGCAGGCAGTGCCATTATAAAAGCCTTTTTTCCTGAGCTTCCTAGAATAAAATCACCTTCAATGGAGATAATGCAAGAGATTAAAGGCCTGTTTGTTCAGGATAGATTTGTTTCTTAAATGGATTTTCCTGTCAGTGACTGAGTAACCTTAGAAGTGTGACAACTGTTAGTATGCAATATTACCTGTAAGTCTGCTGGTGAGGAGGGATAAACTCCTCGTGACTTCCAATAGAGACTGCATATTTTTGTAAAAGATCAAATCAGCTGCGAGCTACTAAGTGAAAGGATGAAATTCCTGGGTGAGAATCTATGGCCTTTGTACTTGGGTTCAGATAGGATGGTCACTCCTGAGTTTAAACTTACAAGTGGAACTTTATTAAAAAGTAGTGGTCAACTCAATCCAGCCTGCTTTTTCATGTAGGCTCCTTTTCCCCTTTCTCTTCTTTTTGGAGCTTAAGCAAATGCTTATGAAAACTTTTAATTAAGTTTCAGCTGCACCCCAAACCTTGCATAATCCCAAGATCACAGCTCATTTGCAACCACAAGATCTGGAAACTAAAGTTAGTCCTGCTCGAAGTCAAAAACCTACTACTACAGTTGAAAGGCAAGAACATCTAGGTAGTCTAATAATCCTTTCTAAAATTAAAGAAAGAACATTGAAGCTCTTGTGTCTCTATAGAATATTCTACATAGAGTGCAGGGAATGTTCCTGTTGGCAAACACCAGCATGCCATTTTTGTGCTTATGAAGAGCTACTTTGACAGATCTCAGTTTGGAGGAAGTGGCAGAGATGATCTGGGTTTCAGTTTTGAACCAGATTTTAAAAATAATTATAGGCTACCACATCATAGCATAGTAGGCCTAAAATTTTACATCAGACTAAATGTTGGACTCTAGGCTTGTGCTGCAGTGTTAAGAATAGTATCTTTATCTGAAATTAGATTTATTTAATCTGAAATTAGCCTTACCAAATATATACTGGTCCTGAGACTACACTGCAGCCAGAGGCACTTAAAAGTCTTTGTTATCCACTCTCAGTGTCCTTGGGAATAGACCAGGTACAGGCAAGCCCCTCTTCCTGTGAGGTACAGTGAGGTATCTCACACATTTTTCCATATTACCAGCTGCAAAAATACGACACAAGAGATGAGTCTTTTCCTTTGTGTTCTTGGTGTAGAATTTTGGGTTTAGGGGCCCATAGCAAAAAATGAATGGCATGTTACTGAAAAAGAATAATATTCCTGAAGTGAAAGGCAAAGCTGGATGTAAAATACTCAAAGAGAAACTGACTACATAGCTCGATAAGCAATATTTACGGAAGGAAAGAAAAGCACTGGAAGGAAAAGCAGAGGGGAAACTCCATCAGAATTCAGATTGGAGGATAAGCTCCTCCTTTATTTAGCAATGCGGGCTTGGATTAGTACTGGGATGGAAGATTCAGCCAGCCATGCCAAAGACTGAACTAACACCTCCTAGAAAAGTGTTATGATTTCTTGCATCTTTGGTAAGATTTACAAGACCAGTAAATTCTGTTCCGCTCCTGATGAAGGAATCAAACTTTTACTGTGGTTTCAGCATTTTAACACAGAGGTGACAATTGTGACTTTTAAGCTGGAAAATCACTTTCAGTCTCTTAAAATCTGGTTTCATTCTTTGAGTTTCATTCTTCTTCCTGAAATGGTTCTACCTAGAAACACTGTAGAAAATTTGCTGCAGAGCAGCACAGGGCGAGTGGCTCAGGAAATAACACATATCAAAAGTAAAATGGTTCTGAGAAGGAAATTCCCCTGAAGGAAGGACCGCTGCCCAGGATTCGAGGTGGGTGGTTAGACCAGTGACATGAACTGAGAAAGTCCTGGTTCAGACAGATACACACTGAAGGTTACCATTCATATCAACCACACTGGGGACCTCTAGCCTGGCCTCACACATTTTAGATTCCTTCTTTCTCTTATATAAGATCTCTAAAAGAAAACAGACATCTAGCACAATGCTGTATTTTAGGAAAATGTTCATAATATTTTTGAGTCTAATCTGCCTATGGACGTAGGTTTGGAACTAGAGAATCTTTAAGGTCCCTCCCAAACCAAACCATTCCATGATTAATGTGGAACACAAAGGTATTCGACAAGTTTCATATTTACTGTGAGTGGAATTGCCAATCTCCATTCTGCTGCTTTTTTT
>VWZV01010939.1:296306-338629 GCA_013397155.1 Irena cyanogastra | reverse complement strand
TTTTAAGAAATGTCCTTTCTCTCCTTACCACATCAGAACATTTTTAGGAGCTATATTTCTAAATTACCATCTTCACCCTTTTTCCCCAGGAATCTGAACCAAACAAAGGTGGAAGGAAGTCAGAAGAATACCACCTGGGAAACTTTAAGGGTTGAGAGACCACAGACTTCCCAGATGCATACAAAACCTCAAGTTGCATTCATGAACTGTTGTAAGCATTGCCTGAGGGTCAGGAACACATCAAACTGAGGTTTTATTCCAGTGGTTTTGAGGTTTGAGGTGAGTGTTGTGCTGCTCTGGTAGCATCCTGATGGGTGGAGTGTGGGCAAACTGTGAGCAGGATTTATTTGCTCCAAGTGCAGTAGTATACTCCTGAACAGGGGAATGATTATAGGGCAATTTTACAGTAAGGATAAATGTTTTTCTGTCTTTTAAATGCATATGTCAATGGTATATTTATTGTTGCTAGCATTAAGGTCAAGAGAATAATAAGAAAAGGACAATATTATATTATGGGTTTCTATTTCCCATTGATCTATTATAAATATAATGTCATGAATTATTTACATAGCAAACAAAGAGTTGTAAATGCTTAGAGGGAAATGAGTTAAATCAACACTGACATAATTTAAGCTCTGTTATATAGTAGCTAAATTGAGACCACCCATTTTTTAAATTGTGGCTTAGAAAGATTAAAAAAATCTTAAGAAATTGAATTTAAGCAACCCAATAATTATTCTGGTTTGGTTCTTGTATTTATTTTTGTATAAGAACTCTCACTGACAGCCGCCAGCTATTCAAAATAATTTACTTAAAAAAAATCATAGCAGGGTAAGTGAATACCTATAAGTAATTGATCTCTATGGTAGGTTTTTTTCCCTATAGAAGACTAACCACCCAAGTGTATTATTTGTATTGCAGACAAAAAATCTATTTTTAATTAATATAGTGTTTTAAATATAGCAGCAAGAAAAATTACAAATAGAGAAGCTAATTCTTTCATCTACGTATTTATCTGCTCTTTATATAACCTTTGTATTTATCTTCTGCCCTAGAAGCTACATGGAGGAGGTAGAAAATTTTCCAAGTAGGAAATGAGATTTAGTTGTAAAACTTTTTTTTTTCTTGAAATTAAAAAAAATCTAATGAAAATATAAAAATAAATGTTTAGCTGGTTCAGTTTCATGTGGAAATTTAAAAATACTTGTTTCAAAAATTGCAGAGTGACATTACACTAGAGAAACACTGTGGTGGATATATCCTATCAGGACATCTATTTTACTTCTGGGACGAGAAGACTAAGTTACCTTATTGTTACATATCTCTCTGGTGAGTGATAAGTACATTCAAATCTCTTTCTCTAGCTCTTCTTCCTAATTGGTTGCCCCAGATTTTCCTTGTGCTGCTGAGATTTTAATTTAATTTTTTTTTAATCTAATAAATATGTTGATACACTCAAATGAAAGGTTTTATGTAAAAGATTGTTGCTCTAAAAACATTATTAGAATGAAAAGGAGTTCTTTCCTTTTTGATAATCTCTTCCTTCCTTCCTGAATACAGTTTTTATGGCATCCCAAATAGGCCCCAAGGTCAGTGTGAATAATCCAAGACTGGGACTTTGAACTGGTTTTGAAAACTAAGAAGCTTGGTAGCTTTTTAACACCTCCTTATTTTTCCACATGCCCCAGCACATCTTAGCATTGGAGCTATGCAATAAAGAACACTCCCAATGAACTTCGGATCTCATATCTAAGCAGTTCCCTTTCTTCTTTTCTTTCTTTTCCCCTCTCCTTTTCTTTTCATTTGTTTCTTTGTTTTTTAAATTTTTCTGCCAGAAGTCTAATCTTATCACGCTTATGGCATGGGATGTTCTACAGTTTTTACAAAACGCCTACAAATGTGATCAAATCTCGATACCCTTGTTCTCTGCACTGACTTTTTTTCTCCTCTTCCCTCTGAGTGCACACCCCATGCAGCCCCTGGCTCGCTGTCAACATTCCCGCTGCTCAGATCACACCTGGGACCCTCTCACCGACCCCTTTCAAGATTTCTGGGGAGAGATGAAAACACTTTGAGCGAAACAGGAAGTTCAGCAAGTCAAAACATTGTCTCTGGTTGGGGTTATCCATTTGTCAGGAGTGCGTGTTTTTACCTGTGCCGGCATTCGGGCGGGCAGGAGCTGCAACGCATCCGACCGCGGCGGGGGATAAAGGAAGGGAAGCGGAACTTGCCAGCAGCACTGCTCAGCCAGGAGATGAAACGGGTGAGCTCCTGCAGCACACAGGGCAGGTATGCTAGTTAGGGCTGAGCAAAACTTAACACTTTCGGGGAAAAGCAGAAAAGCACCTTTCAAATGGCAAGAGTGAAACAGTTGACTAGATCACTGTGTTTAGAGCTGCCTGGGAGTCCTCTGGTGGTACCATCAAAACTCTTGTGGCTGGTGCGGTCATGAAATGTCATTCATTTTGGAGAGAAAGTTTACCTGCGTCCACATAAAAGACAGGAAAGAAACCATATGTGAGCCCTGCAGTCCATAGGAACATGACTTTTGGGCCAGACTATTTTGGCATAAACACTAAAAATCTTCTAAAAAATAATACCCTGTTGCTTTTGCACTTCCATTATATTAAACTGATTTTCTTTACTCACAGTGGGATTTCAAATTAATTTGTAGTTATACACACCACAAGGAGATGAGATAGAAATGACCTAATTATAGACCAAACGGATGCCCTACAGCTATCATCCAATTACTCCAACCATTTGAACTCTTAAGCAAAATGATGGGCTGAATCCTTCCTTGGTCACATCTAGTTGTAATTTGCCACTGAAAGCTATAAATTCATTTTCAGTATTCATTACCATTTTATAAAACTCTGTATAAAATTTAGAAAAGAAACAGATAATGACAAGGGGTCACAATTGCAGACATCCTTCTAGATTTTGGTCTACCCCACATGCTCTGTGACCATTGAGTGAAGAAGAAAATCATGGCTTCTCTGCTTTGTCCCTCAAATGGTAATTATTAACTATAGATTAGATTACAGATTTAGCTAATTAGGCAGATAGAAAACTTTTAAAGTAATAGAAATGCCCGTTAACAAGTGCCCATTAACAACCTCCCAATTTCAGCCTTAACTTTTGGCCCAGGCTGGAGAGTTCATGAAGAGCAATAGTTTTGCAGATGTACTCATTTTAATAGTGTTTTCAGTAAAATCTTGCAATATAACAGGAATAACAATTAAGGTGAAGAAAGGGACCTGATACAGAAGAGGTCAGTTCTCTATAAAGTATCTGGTTGTTTTTGTTCATTGACAGTTGTGTAAACTATTTATACATTAACACAAAATATATTTTCTTAGTTTTTCTGCAAAATAAAAAAGCAAACCCAGCCTGTAAGTGAAATTCTAACACAGGCTACTGTATTAAAAAAAAAGATGGCTTGGGGTGAGGTGAAGCAAATTTCTCCAACTGGAGGAGGAGGAAGTACTGGTAGTCTAGCAGTGAGGGTGTTCACATACAGTTTGGGTGAACTACATTCAAGAATTTCCTTCTGTTTACCCTCACTAAAATTGAGTGCTGAGGATATATTTCAGTCCCTTGTGGAAGTCATAACCCTTTACAGAAACAGAAATGTCAACTGTACCAGCAAACAAGGTCAAGCAGCCTCTTGGTCAGATGAATTTCCAAGTTTTTGTGTGAATATTATTTTTCTGATCCATTAGTTATTTGTATGAAATGAATCAGCTGCAGCTGGTAAGATATGGAGAAATTTACTCCAGCAAAAAAGACAGTATTTGAATGAGGGATGTGAAGCTAACTTGAAGGATCAACGTAGTGCAGCACATGAGGGTCTGGTGAACCCCTTCAATATGTCCTGAAAAATTCTACCAGAAAGTATACTGGAAATACCAAAATGAATTGTTTGATAGCTTCAGCTTTTAATTTTGTTTTAAGCACTTAACATTAAGTAATACTTCATCTGAATATTTTTGACTCAGGCAGATGATAGAGCTTTGTCTTGTTAGTTCTTGTTGCTATATTTTTCAGAGACACAGTCATCCTTTACAGATTAACTGACTTGCTAACAGGCTGACATGGGAAACACTAGTTTTGTTTGGTCTTTTAGTATTTTGCTATCTTCTCTTCAGCTGTCTGTGGAGATAGAGCTCTTTATTTTGTTATTAATGAGGAATGGCTTTTAATAATCCTGTTGACTGCTTTAGTGACACTTCCTCTGCTTGTCTATTTGCAGGCACGCAGTTTGCATTTATTTCTGTTTACTTCACTGACTGGAAACGTTATTTTTGTATCTGAGTGAAAGAAGACACAGGGTTATGCTTAAGTATCTATATACTTTGCAGCTATTCTGTTGGCAAGTTATTTTGGTCAATACCAAGTGTTTAAAAAGTGTTCTGTCAAAACTGACCTGTAGACTGGCAGACCTTGTGTAGAATTAATATCTTAGCTATTGGTTGCCATCACTGCCTCACTTTATTTCTGGATTGCTCTTGATATTTTTGTCTGGTTAAAAGTTTGGAAGTTAGGGTTATTCCTCTGTGGAAAGATTAAGGGTGAAGTTGTCTCCCTTTGAAGCACCTCTGTTTATAACTTCAAAGCCCTATTTTTCTGAATAACAGGGAACTCAATATACAAATAGCCCAATTCAGTTTCCCACCTCCCAGCATGCAGGTATTTTCCAGACAGCCCATGCAGTATCTCTCCAAAGATTGAGTGCTGCGTCCCAGACAGTGTGACTCTTCTCTCCTCAGAGGAGGAAAAGCAGAAAGCAAACGTCCGTGTGTCTCTCCTGGTCTGTTTTCAGCCCAAAGATGGAGTTGAGTCTCCTGTGCAGACTGGGAGCAAGCAGGGCTCCTGCAGATGTGCAGAGAATGGAGGCATTTCCAAAACTCTTGGTTTGTTCTCAGGGACCCAAACCAAAATTCCTGACCTGTCTTATTGCTTCCAAAACTAAGATTTTTAGGAAAGAGTAAGATTGGGAAGGAGAGAAAAAAAATTTTACTACAGGAGCCACTACAGCTGGATGAAAATACAATCCTTTAGGCATGCAAATTCTTCCTCAGCATGTTGTTCACCCTATAAAAGCTACGTATCCCTGTGCTCTTGTGACTACAATTGCATCCATTTTACACATACTCTCATGGTAAAAAATATTTAGTGAAGAAAATTAAAATTACTGCTGGCTCTGACTTTGTTTTGGCTGAAAACATGTCTGTGTTTTGAATTGTTTAGGCTGAATTTAATGAACTCTTTCACACATGTAGCTTAAAATACAGTAGATATCTATCTTCAGTGTAGAATAGTGGTGAGTTTTAGGAGTTTAAACTTGAATCTGAACTAGCAGAATTAATTTCTTCTGTTCAGAGTTAAAACTTCTGGTTTTCACAGGTAGATTGTCTCACTGCAATAGCCATTGCTCTGTAGTTTGCTTAAGTTGTGTTCTATAGTTTTTGTAACACATGGTTCCCATAAGCATATATTTCTGTTTTTGGACTGGAAAAAGATAAATCTGAAGGTTATCTATAAAATATGCCTGAAAGAGACACTATTTCCCTGACACTAATACAGTCCTTATTTTGTTAATGGTTAGCTGTGAGCAGGGTTGCACCAGGTCCATTCTTGAACAGCTCCACACATTTTTCTTTAAATCCACTAAAGCTTCCTCCTCTCCATGGTTCCACTGCTGTCACTTATATGAACAACTTCATTGATTTCAAAGTAATGTCTTGCATAAGGAATTAATTATTTGAATAATAAAGTGATTTAAATTACCCTTGTGTAGTGGTCCAAGTTTTGTCTCTTTCTGTGAATTCTGAAGTGGCTATGTCTTAGCTCTGAGAAACTAGTTAATCTGATAGGTACTGAGATTGTCACCTGTAATATTTCAGATGCATTTTTTATTTGCTGCAGTGCTACTTCTCTCTTCCTCAGGAAAGGTATACCTGTGTGTGTCTAAGTCTGCCATCTGCCTATAATTTTTATTTCTGATAAGCTATGTGAAGAATTTATTTAAATTTTGCAGCACTTTCTGCCTCATCCCTTAAAAAATTATCCTCTTTAGGCATTACAGTATTCAGTCACCTTCTGTTCTTTCATATTTAAAAGCATTTTTTGTAGTTCTGTAGTCTTCTGTAAAATCTTCATTTTGTTACTCTTATCTATTTTTTCAACTGTCTGATTTATGTATTAATTTTAGTGAGATTTTTTTAATCCTTTAGTGGTCCTTTTTGTTTGCTCTTCTCTTTCCTTCTGTATCACTATTAAACATTTACTATTTTTGAACACTTAGAATTAGGTGTAATGAAGTTCTGAGTGTACTTGATGCATGCTAATGCATTCTGCCTTAATTTTATACTCTAGAATTAATTGCTGTGCTGTGCTACAACGTAGCTCCAGTTGTAAACTGCTAGTTGTTCCCTGTTCTAAAGAAACGTCTACTTTCATTTTTGTGAGCTCTTTGATGGTGATAACTAAAAATTTCTTAAAAGGTTTGTTTATTATATATTCCCTGTAGAAAATCAAAGGAAAGAAATTCCTGAAAGAGAAATTCCTGGTTTATTTCCTTTATTAAATCTCTACTTGAATGTCATAGCTGTGTTTTTTAGTTCCTGTGTGTTGCCACTGCAGAGATGGTGGGAAGAAAACTTTTTTCCAAGCTGTACTTATATATTCTAATATTCACCAACTACAGCTGATGCTGTTATTTGTCTTGTCCCAACCACAACTAAAATCAAAATGGGTCTTTAGTTCCAAGAGTGGCAGATGGAATCAAGTTGTCCAGTGGGTCACTGAAAACCCAGATTCAGTGCATGGTGCAGCACATGTCTCAGAGCAGGATGTTTTGTGTGCTGGCAGTAGGAAGACTTTAAATTTCATTACAGGTGCATCCTTTAGGATGGCATGAGCACTGGCACAGAGCACAGCTGGCACTGGGACATGAGGATGAAGGACAAAACTGCAAGCAAAAGAATGTAATCTGGAAAGTGTCTTTACAACATTTGAAACTGGAGGGTCTCCTGAAAATGACATGGCAAAAAATTTTTCAGTTCTGAAACTGTGGGAGAAAGCATATTCCGAGCTAACTTATTTGGAATAACTTAAATATCCTGATTTTATGATGGAAAATGGTAAAGCAAAAAGAAAAAAAATCCCTTACAGGTTAGAAATTGTGTTTCTCTAACAATTTTTTTTTCTACTAATTTTTATTTTTATAGGATTTAGAATGTTCTTGGGGGAGTTTTGAAATACTTTCAAGGTCTTATAAAGATTTGAGGGTTATCATTTTTGCTTTTTCTCTCCATCTTTATGCACATTTTTCTTTAAATCTTAAAACAGAAATGAAAAAAGAAACACACACCCATTTGTCAAAATATTATGCGTATTTATATCTATGAAAGTCTTTAAAACAGAAAAAAATTCTGGTACTGACATTTAATTTAAATTAAATGGTCTAACATGTTTTTATTTATTATAGAAATGAACAGCTTCACATGCTACACAGGAAAAAAAGAAGAAGAATGCAGTCTCTTTCACATGGAGTCTGGTAGTTTATTGTCACTATTGATAGAACAGTGGACTCATTTTAAGTTCAACAAAAGAGATAAAACAGAAACTTACATACCAGGGGTACAAATATCTGATATGAGCTCAAACAATGTTGCACTACCAATTGCTTTATCAGGTGCAGAAATCACAGTCTTTCACTAGACCATGTGGAAAAAAACTGAGGAAAAAAACTTTTAGTTTTCTTGTAGGAAGATATTTTATCAGGAAATAAGGCTACCACTCCTTGTCGAACTCACTCATTGCTCTTCACAGGAATGTGTTGCTGCAGTTCCCTTGGATGCTCCCAGGGATATTTCAAAAGCCCTTCCAAGCAAGTGCCCTTATTGACCCTGAGCTCCACAGAAGTGGTGGCACTACTGCTCGAGTCTTGTGGTCCTTTGGTGACTTCTCCAGTCTCCTTGTCCTTCCACAAGCACAGCTTCACAGAGGAGCAGCTCTTCCAAACTGCTGAGGTTGGAAGGAGACGACTAACTGCAGAAAATGGACAGTCATTCATTACTGGACATCTGTGCATGTTTTTTAGATCACTTATGATTAGAATTCTCATGTTCGTTGGTTGGGAAAAAATTGTTCGACAGAAGTTCCCCAGGAAGCATGTTTCCCTAAGGAGAAATGGGTTATCTGAAGAATGAGAACCTACCTGATTTTTTTTTTTTAGGAATTGATTAAAAGGAACAGTTTTTTGATCATGACGTTTTTGACAAGAAATTTACCAGTTTACTGGCTCTTCTTTAGGAGTTAAGAAAACAAACTGATTTATAGTTCTCATCCACTTAATGTCTTCAATTTAGCGAAAGTATCTGACGTGGCAGGTTTGATCATTGTTCTGACAATTAAGAGATAGACTTTCCCAAAGGCAGTGTCATAATTTTACCTTAATCTTCTAATTATATGGTGTGTATGTGTCTCTGTGTAAATTTTGGCTCTGATGCCAACTTCCCAAGTACTCTCTTGCTTGAGAGAATGATATAATCCCTTGGGGGTCTTGATATCTAATTACTGAGAGCTTTCCCATCTCTACATTGTCTAGACTTTGGTTGTATCTTACACCAAAAACCTTGAAGATCCCCAGATAAATACAATACTTGGACTAGCCTGGTTTGTAGGAAGAACAATTTAGTGCTAGAGAGTGGTGAACTTCCTTTAGTTTTCAAATATTGTATTTTTTCAAGCAGTGTAATGTGAAGATAATATGAGGGTGGAATTCATTTGACTAAATACAGAAGTCCATGCGTGTAGAGCTCTGGTGGAGTAGTGTGGAGAGTGGGTTCTGAGTGTCTCAGACTTTGTTGATAGGCATTGTAGTCAGTGCAGTGATTCATCTCATTCTGAGGTAGCAATCTGAAACAGACCAGTAGGATTTTAAGTACTGAGATTAGAAAATTGCAGAATCTAAAAGTTAGGTAAAATAAATGCCATCAAGACTTTTAGTGCAGTAAAGTTACACTGTGTTGTACTATAAAAATCCAACACAAACTGCAAAAGAAAAGGGGAAATAACTTGTGATATCCATTAGCTTTATTTGGGTATGTTTGCTATATGCTGAAATAGGAAATATTATTATACATTATTATTTATTTGTATCAAACATTTTACATAGTATTTGGAATTTCCCTTGTGATCCTAAATAAATTTAAAATTATGAAATTTTTAAAGTAAGGGATCTAAAAGAATAAACAAAAGGGTTTCATACTGGAGAGAGCTCAGAAAGGACAAATATGCATAATTAAGGAGTATAGAAAAATTGATTTATGAAGAAAGATTAAAGGAGCAAAAAAACTGTAAGTTAACTGTAAGTTAACTGAGGCCTAACAAGGAATATGTTAATAATCTTCAAATAGTTGATACATTTTAACACCAAGAATAGAGAGGAAATTAGTATTGCGGTTAATTTCAATAGGAAAAAAATTCTGACATTGAAGTTAGATGTATTTCACTTTAGTGTTGCCAGGAAAACCTGTGTGCTGCAAGAGAACTAAAGCTGAAAGGTAAGGTTTATCATTTGTAAGAGGTGTGAAGCCAAAAAAGTCTAACAGAAATTGTCTAAGAACACTTTATATTTCAATACTGAATTATAAAAGCTTTTCAACTGGAACAGAATGATACAGTACTCGGTACAAATGGATCCTAGTTTTCGTGAATTTTTTTTCTCTTCCCACAAGAAAATAAGATATACCATGGAAAGATCCTGGCTGGCAAAATGAGCAGCTCAATGACCCAAGAAGACAAACCTGTTCCTTTTCATGTATAAGCTGGATGCTCTTCAAGCGTCTAAGTTGGCCAGCAGTTGCTGACCACAGAAAAAATGGTTTACTCATGAACTGCTGCATGTCTTCACACACTATACAGCTTTTAATAATTCAGCAAAAGCAAGTTCTATATCAAGAGAATTGCCATCCTATAGGAAACATCAATTATGTGTTCCAATACTGTGCATAGCCTCCACTGATATGGCCACGAGTGGTACTTCAGTCAGCCTAATTAAATGGGTGGATGAAATATCAGGAGATTATATGGTTTGAGAAAAGGATCTACACAGAGATCAGGTAGACGAGGTTGAACTGGGAGTAGGAATTGTAAGACCATGCACCTGGATTTACAGGAGGAAAGAAAAGGAAGCAGTGTCCTAGGTGGTGTATGTGCTTTTGCTTTGTGAGCTACAATGGTGGCTACACAGCTGTGCACAGCCCAAGCCCTTTCCTTTGCCATAGGATAGATCTAGTTGTGTAGTAGAAATTTGTTTAAAAGAGCCAACTGAAGAATCCTTCTTCTTTAGTCATTTGTATAGTTTGTTAGAACAGGATTCAAATGTTGCCAATCATCTTGAAATCTAACTAGTTTACATCTTGTGCTCTGAACCCTTTTGATCTTTTTGCCTTAAGAATGCAATGCATGAGAAATACATAAATAAACTTTAAAGCAAATGGTACATGTCAGAAAGTCCTTCTTAAAAAAAAGAAAAATCTTGAAGAATTAATCAGTGTTCCATGCTAAAAAAAAAAAAAAAAAAGGAATGTCTTTTTGGAAGTGGAACAGATTTTGAGCTGTAGCTGTGTTCATTTATGTGGAGCTTTTAATTGTAATTACTTGCTTCTTCACAAGCAATGCATAAGCAACATCAGACATGGGGAATATACCTGCATGCTTTCACGTTTCTCAAACCTGCAACAAGTTAGGGTCAATAAAACTACTTAACTAAAATAGAACACAATGAGTTTTAAGTCTCTACATTGAAATTGTTGCTTCAAATCCTTGCATTCATTGGTTGCCTGACCTCAGCATCTTTAAAAAATAATTGACTCTGCTTGCTCTGAAGCTTTTCAGGCCATATAGTCTAGTTCTTGGAATCCTGAAGAGAAATGAGGTAGCTTCCTTGTAGCTGAGACCTGGGAAGTGTGCTAAAACACATGTAATTAATAGGCTGGGAGAACTGGGGTTGTGTAGCCTGGAGAACAGAAGACTCTGGGAAGACTCTTGTTATTTTCTTTCAATATAAGAAAATGCCTCATAACAAAAAAAAGATGAAGAAAGAANCCCTTCCCTTCCCTTCCCTTCATGTCAGGCATTTAGACATCTCATTTCTCAGGAAATGGGCCTTACCCACAGGGTCCTGGCTTCACCTATGTACCTGGGCAGGTGTGGTGTTCACTCCAGCTGCATGTGACTAGGAGTCACAAAGACAGATGAGAAGAGAGAAACGATATAGAGCAAGCTGTTCTCGCTCCACAAAACTTTTATGTCTATTTTTCATGATAGAATTGGGAATAATCCTACGAAGTGCTGTTACCGTCTCATTTTTGTCAGTGTTACAGAAAGCTTGAACAGTTGAAAAACAGCTGAATAGCCCTCAGGGTCTACGGATCCTATCTGGATGGAATAGCCACAGCTTTCAGCTGGGACACTGAGTGCCTAAACGTCATAGGGTGATGACATCATTTGAGTTTCAATGTTGTGAGATAGAGTTAGATATTTCTTTGCATTTACTTTGAACTAGTGTCCTAAACTGTCATACGTTTCCTGTAACAAATATTTAACCNCAAGGCCTGTAGTGACAGGACAAGTGCAATGGTTTTAAAGTGAAAGAAGATATATTTAGATTAGATATCAGGAAGAAAATTCATACAATAGATGTGATGAGACTTTGGAAAGGTTGTTCAGGGAATTTAGATTTTGTGTATACTTCACTGAAGTGCTTAAATTCAGATCGGATGAGGCTTTGAGCCACCAGGTGGGTTGGAGTAGATGATTTTTGAAGGGNCTATTTTTCATGATAGAATTGGGAATAATCCTACGAAGTGCTGTTACCGTCTCATTTTTGTCAGTGTTACAGAAAGCTTGAACAGTTGAAAAACAGCTGAATAGCCCTCAGGGTCTACGGATCCTATCTGGATGGAATAGCCACAGCTTTCAGCTGGGACACTGAGTGCCTAAACGTCATAGGGTGATGACATCATTTGAGTTTCAATGTTGTGAGATAGAGTTAGATATTTCTTTGCATTTACTTTGAACTAGTGTCCTAAACTGTCATACGTTTCCTGTAACAAATATTTAACCTTGGGTTTGGATTGCAGGCTACAATGCCTGAAGTTTAGGCAGATCCTGCACTGTTTGGGTCTTTGAGCCCCATGGCCCCTTCCTAGATCTTCCTGTGAGCAGCAAGGTCTCTTGTTGAAGCCCTTGGACAGTGCTGAGCACTTTTGCTGTAACTGCAGTGTGTTTTGTCCTCCTGACATTTCAGGAGTTAATTGAGATTTACCACATAATTCTTAAAAGCTGAATCAAGACCTTAGTCATATAAAACCTCCAGGAGCTGAAATCTAAGGGCTTCATCCAGTTCCATCTTTAAGGCTGAAGTAGAAGCCAACAGCAGCAGGACTTGTGCTCCAAATCTCAGACTGAGAATGTGGTTTTGGCACTTTGACCCAATGCCATTTGTATATGTATAAACAAAAAAATATTGGTAGTGAAATAATCACAGATACCCAGGGCATAAGGAAGCCATGTTTACAGGCATTTTTCAGTTTATAACCATACTTTTAAGAATTTCCTGTCTTTTGTTTTAGTCAGACACATGGGACTATTTTAAAGCAGTTTTATTTGTGTGCTCTGTTTCCTTCATGCTTTTGTTTGAGCAGAAGAGGATGGGGATAAAAAAGCAGTCTCCAAGAAAGGTTTACAAAGTTTATGATGCTAGGCTGTGGCAAGTCCCTTCTGCACAATTAAGACAACCATAAAAAAGCATACACCATATTTTGAAATGTCATTATGACTTATTATGTAAACAGATGATGATAAAATATTGTGAGTCATAATTCAAACACAGCACATGATAATTGTTTCTTTGGAGATGCTGTGCATTTCTGTTGTGGGCTATATTTACAGAATTCATTGTAAAAACTTCACAAGGGTACTTAGTGTGTCTTCCTATCATCACATTTCAAAAATAATGATCTCAGTCTCTAACCATGTAAACTCTGAAACAAAAGAAGATCCAATTGTCTTTTTGTGTAAACAAGGGTTGTTTACAATGTTAGATCTTCACCAGTAAACCTTGATGGAATATGCATGGTAATTACACATATTTTTGGCTGTACATGTGAAATCATAGTCAATGCTTGTTCCAAACCATTTAAACCTAAAAAGATAATTTATTTCATATAAAACCTTAGAACCAATACCATTGTCACTTCATTTTTGTGTTTTTGGAAAAGAATAAGTTTACAAGTACCTTGTCTTGAGATTTTATTCTCTTCTGTCTGCAATTACTGATTCACATGCAGCACTGAATACTGCAAGTGAAGAAAGAACCCTTAGTTGGATCCCAAGGGACGCCACTGGGTTATGTCCTAATTTCAGAGCCTCTTACTCTTGGGCGGGACTCATTGTCACAGATTGTGTAGAATTCACTGCCACTGTTCGAACCCAAAACTTAGGTGTATGTCTCTGTGGCATCTGTACATGCATTTGTTCCTGTCCAAGGTTCAGATGGATTGGTGAAACACAGGACCATGAAATGTCACAGGGCAACTGATTTTCCTTCAGCTGTCACAGCTGGGAGTGTCAGTTGAAGAGAACACTGTGTTCTCTGTGCCAGCTTTATGTATGCTGCAAATGGCACTAGAAATATAAGTCTGGGCAACTGTATCAACACTCTACTTAACAAGAGTGTAGAGAATTGTCTGACTTGCCAGAGAGTGGGCATCTCTTTGTGGTGAGTGGGGAGTGGAGAGTGGGCATCTCTCCAGCAACATCCTGGAGAAAAATCAGGCAAGAGATAACAGGCTTACTTACCTCAACAAATGCAGGGATTGGGAAAACGCTGTCTTAGTAAGACGATTTTGGTGAAAGACAAATCTTGGATACTTGTAAACATCTCAGATGTCTCAGTAAGACAGAATTTTGTTGTAGTCTTCCTGATCTTCAAGGCTCCTCTCTAGTTTCTAGCTGATCCCATCGAAGTTTAATTTTCTGTCATTAAATTTCTCCAAAAGTGGTATTCTAGGCATGCACAGAACTGTCCATACCTTCAGTCATTTGGAAAACAGGACTGTGGTACCTCAATGTTTTTCCACTATCTTTGCAATAAGATAATCTCCTCTGTGCTATGACAGGACTCTTCAAATGTCAATATTTCAGCTGCTATTGTGTCTCACTGCATAGTTAAATCTGCAAAGGGAAACAGAGGGGATATTCTCCCAGAATCAGATGCACTTATTAGAGACATAAGTCTCAGGCTTTTCTCGGAAGCAAAGACTCCTTTGAACCCTATTTTGCACAAGTTTGGAAAGTTTTCTATTCACTAAGAGGGAAGAAAAGGAAAGGAGAAGCTCAGAAACTCAATTTCTGCTTGAAGAAAGGTCAGACTCATAAGGGTAGGTGAGCTCTTAAATCTCTGTCCCTACCTATGGGTTCTAATGGAAGCTTAGGTACTGCAACAGGACTTGGAAGAAAAACTTTGGTTGGATTTGCAATTCTTAGCTTAATTTTTGGACAGAAATTATAAAGTCAGGGAAGAGCAAGGTTAGTGGCATTTCTCTGTCTTTCCAGATTTTGCCTCACTAGTCCTTGTGCCAGAGTAATTTTGTGTGAGAGAATGGTGAACCCGCTTTTTCAAGAACAAATGACACAAAATCACCAGCTAGCTTCTTAGTGAGGTGATGGACCTTGCAGATGCAGTGAGACACTGGCCATGTAGAAATGTGAGTGCAGTATTACCGAAAAGCCTTTATAGAAGGCCCCACAACACACATGGAAATGCCCAGGCAGAAGCTGATTGTTTCATAAGGATTTGAGATTCACTTATTGCTTTTTTTTTCCATTTTTTCTCATTTTTTTTCTGTTTAAGTTTATAAAACCCTTAAAAAATATTTATAGTGAAAATATCTCCATTTGTTTTTTTTTGTTACTACCACTTACAAAAATGTAATCTAATTAACATTGTCAAATTTGTCATAAGTTCTGCACTTCTGAAAGAAAAGGTAAAATTTCTTTCCACTGTGGTGAGATTTGTATAGTTTGGGAATCTGAAAAGTCTCATCCATTGCACTGTAAAGGCAGGTAATTGATAACAAATCCATGTTAATAGCATAAAAAAAAAGGCAAAAAGCAAGGAAATAATTCTGGGATTCAGAAGGGCAGGTTTGTATTTACTTGCATTCCAGAAATTGTTTTGAGATTAATTTAGAACACCCAGCTGTATTTTGAATTTGAACTACAAGGAATTTCCCTATTTTAACAGAGGATGAAGGAGTAAATAAGTTTCATTTTTTATGCACGCATGGATGAATACAGACTCTCAAAAGGACACAAACCATTTCAGAAGTGATGGTTTCTTCTCAGTCCAATTAGGTGAACTGAATGTGGTTATGCTGCTGTAGTTCTCAGGGCTCTAATTGCACACAAAAACTTCCAAATCATAACACGTGTGGTATTTCCACCTAAAACAAAAGGACAATTATTAAAATGTGGTGCATTTCATGTAGTATTGGCAGGCAGCTTAGACGGCAATAATTTAACACTTGCACCATGAAATTAAAATTTACATTCCCTCGGTGAACTTCTTCAGACCAACAGCAGATTAAATGAAAGCTGGGAGATTTAATTACTTCAGTTTAACTAAAAAAGCCTTACCATTGCTTGATGACAAAGGCAAGAATGCTGGCACTAGTTTGCAGATGCTTTGTGAGTGTACTTTCTATAATCTCCATAGCTCTGCTTTTAGGCATCCAGCTCTCTGAAGGACATGAACTATCCTATAGATTCTTCCACAGATTCCAAGCAATGTGTGTAAATTCCAGCTGTCCATAAATCATTTCTTTGAAAGGCAAGTATTATGGCTGCTATAAACATTTCAAGTAAGTTGCCAAAATTTTCAGCATGGTGTCTTTCTGCACAGAATGTATACAAATTATACTTCTCACAAATTCTTCCCTTTTGCAATGATTCCTGCTGTATTGTGTTACTGTCTACAAAATGAATGCTAAAACCAAGCTGTAACTCACCAGACACGAACTGCAAAAATACATTTGATTTATGTTGCAAAGAGGACTGGTAGGACAAAATTACCAAGTGTTCATCCAGAAACATATTTTTTCCTGACAGTTGAGAGAATCTCATTTCTAGAACATTATCCTGAGGCTACCTATACGTCCATACAAGTAATCAAAATAAGACACTTTCACATTTGGTCAGACCAGCCTGCAAAGGGACAGTTTGAGGGCCTCTTATAGATCCTAGCAAAGTATTTTGATGTAGCTTGCTCTATGAAAGTTGGTAGGAGGGGAGCAGGGAATGAGGCTTAGACTGGTAACAAACAGATGAGTACTGGAAACAAAGAAGACGGCAGATGTGCAAGAATTGTATAAGGGCAAAATGGGAAATTAATTCTAGGCTAATATCATAAACATGGTTTTGGTTAATTGACTAGGGAGTTTTTAAAATATTTCTCCCTGGATTTGAACTTTTGTTTCTTTTAAGAAAGACTAAGCAGTAGTTATGTCTTGATTTCATTATTACAGAGACGATTTACCACAGCCCAGGAATACATCTTCCCTTTACTGTCTGCATAGTGCCTCTGAAACATTAGATCTCAAGTTCAATGCAGTGGAAATTATCCACATCTCTTTATGCTTTATAATCCTTAACATATTTAAATTTAGGGCGAGTCACAGCTCTCAGGGGTGAGAGGGAGAGGAGGGGAAGGATAAATCCTCCTACAACCAACCTTTTTGTATTTATTCTTGAAATGGAAAATACAGATGTTGCAGAAGTACACGTCTGGGACATTGTTTCCATATTTTTGACAGAGACTAATTCTCCCTGCTTTTCAGCTAAGTGGCTTAAAATCAACCTCTCCCTGCCTGAAACTCTCAGAGTTTTTTGAAATAAAATCATGTGAATACATTTGCTGATCTTGCAGACTATGCTGTTGCACTTATTTCCTTTCTCTTCTCCCCAGAAGCTTTGCAGGATTCTTGTCTGGGTTATAGGGTTTAGGTTATTTTCTTCTTTCACCACTGTTCCAATGCTCCATTTGCAAAGTGTTTAGATTACAGCAGACGCGAACTTCCTCTGTCTCAGAGCCAGCCATGAATCAGGCTGAGAGCTGAGACCACTGCCTGTCAGAGGACCTTGAAAAGCTGCAGCTTTAAAATAACAAGTGTTTGACAGCTCAGTTTACAAAACAGCAGATTGTGACTGTATTGTACTGTGGGGCTGCACATGACATAATAACTAGGGACTTAAAGTTATTTAGTCTTTTTCCTCTTGCCATAATTTCCAATAAATAAATCTCTCTGGGACAGGAGGTCTGGTGAGTTGTACAATGCTTGCATTTTCCTCACCACAGCTTTTCCTCACCCCTCTCTTCTTTATTTTACATATTAAAAAAACTCTCAGTGCCTGGTAATCACAGTTCTAGAATGTTTCCTGCTGAAAGACGTGGGCTAATGTAAAGATAAATACATACATTTTTGGTTTTTTTTATTAGTCAAGGTATTCATTATAAGTCTTCCTCTCAAAATCTCTTTAGAAACTTCTTAATGGACAGAGCTTAATATTGTGTATTTGGAGTGTAACACAAGCAATTATTTTTAAGGTTTTAAATGGTCCTTTTGAGAAACTGCTATGCTCACAGAATTCCTGTGAGTTTTATTTTTCAGAATCAGTGGTCAGAGGTTGCATAAATGTGGATTCATATATACTGAAAAAGTTGAAGGGAATAGAATGTGACTACTGGAATGTTCTTCTTTCTCCAGTCATAAAATATGATGGAATGAATGAATAATGACTTTACATTAACATATTTGCTGAAAGAGAACAAGCTATTTTTCCTGCATTCCCTCTTCAATATAGAAATGGTAAGAAATGCCAACATTTTACTGATCTTTTTTTCCTTTACTAATATTTAGGCTTCCAAAGAAATATTTAGGCTTCCCAAGAGACATGCTTACTCAGTTTCCTTAGACATTCAAATCCCTTTGCTTTTGAAATCCCATGGCTAGTTTTTACTTCATTTTTTTTTTCTTTGAAGACCTTGATTCTTTAGATTATGTTTACACTAATTTTGACTGTAACCTTTAAATAGATATAATAAAGTTTTGAGATGCATTTTACAGGCAAATCTGCAAGAGTCTCAGTTTAAAAATATTTATAATTGAAAATAAATTTTCTTCATCCTGTTCTGTGGAAAAAGGATACTGGGTATGATGGACTACGTCCACAAAGGTTGCACTGCATAGTACAGGCATGGATTAGTTTTAACTTCAGCCATCTTCAGTTGAGTTCATCATCTTAGGCTCCATCTGTAGTCTATGAAGAGAAACAGGCCTTATTAGGGCACGATTTCACTGACCTATTCTAAGTGTGTACTTCAGGATGAAATGAATCACAACCTGAACTCCACTGTCTACACTGGATACATCTCCATCGACTGTCAAGGGAACCCAGAATGATTAATTGTGTTGACATCTAAACTGAGCCAGATTATTTCTACTCTTAAAGCTGAAGTGTCCTCAAAGTCTATGAGAATTTTCATCCTTGAGGAGGAGAGCATTTTACGCTTTTCATTGCCATCAATATCAAAATGAAGGACATCTAGAGGTACTAGTTGTCCTTGTAGAAGAACCACAGTGAAGAATATGGTTTAAACTCTGTCTGTTAGCATTTGTGAAGATGATATAGAGCACAAAAACGTATCTTATGGTTCTGATGCCTGGGTTTACTAGCTGTATACAAGGATTGTACAGTAGATGTGGCCTTCATATTTGATAAATGCAGAAGATAACTCTTTATGTGAAGGTAAGAAGCTAATTTCACTTGGGTTTCTCACTCTAAGATATTACACAAAACTTAAAATCTTATCTGAGGCTATTGGCTAACTTACATTAGAAGGGTGGGACTGACATTCCCTTTCTTTGACACTTTCAGCTTCAGGAAATGCTTGCTTAACATGATGGCTTCGGCACATCCACTAACAAGTGACCAAAATTGCTGCTACTATTGCAGGCTTATATACAAAATCTGACTAACTAACCAGGACCAGCTATTTTTGCAAGTTTAAGAACCACAGTACTTAATTTGCTCTTGCAGTTTTATAGCCATATCCTTAAATGTATTTAAGCATCCAACTTCCACTAAAATAGCTGTTGTGATTAAATGGCCTAAATACTTTTGCAGACATAACCTCTGGATTCTCTTCCTGGCTAAATTCCCTGAGATTTTTGTAGTCAGTAGCTCTGAAGGTGATTTTATGTACTTGTCTACTAGATCCAAGTTCTTGCACTTAATATATTGGACATAATCTGTCTATATCTGATTTTGTATATTTACCTGTATTAAAAAAAAGGCTACCTGTATTTTTGCAGTCCAGTGAGGGCTTTTATATACTCCAAAATGTTAATAGTAGATGTCTTGAATAATGTTGATACAACAGTAGGAAGCTGCATCAAAACCAAGAGGAAACAAAATAGTTTCTAATAGCTAATTTTTTGCTTTTCTTGCTTAGGGCGAGTCACAGCTCTCAATACAGGTTTAAAGGTTAATTAACAGAATTAAAGGTTTACTTTAAATAAATTTTAGAATTAATAATTTTTTCTGGGATTTATTCAGTAGTTTATCCTTTTCTGTCTTGATTTTTCTATAATATTTTTTGTAATTAGTTGATTTTTTTCTCCCGAGCTTTACAATTGTGAATGTGGCTTTAAAAATAATTCTTCCTATCCATTTGGAGAGAAACAATCTATAAATATGCCTATGGACTCTCAGGGTTTTAGTACTTGACAGTTTTATTAAAAGCAACAAGTACACACAGTCAGCATTGTTTCTGTGATGTTCCTTGCCCTTGTCTGTAAAATATCAGCAAAGAAAATGAGGCATTGGGGTTTCAATTTGCCAAATGTGTGAAGTTATAAAAACAATTTTCCTATACAACATATTTATAAAGAAAATGTACAACAAGAATAAGAAGTTTGAAAAACTGGCATATTTAGAGCCAATTGCCATAGAAGTTAATTTTTTGTGAACCTTCGAGGTCATTATATTTCTTGTTTTTTCCCCGACCTTTTTAGAAAAGGGATATCTGCTTCCCACAATCTTTTTACTGCTTTTACACACCTTTTATATTGCCAGATTTAAGTTGGAAACTGAGAGCCATAAAGTTATTAGAATTAATTTAGCTGACCTTTTTTAAACTAACTTTAGTCATGTAAAAATAAGGTTTCTGGTTCAAATCAGTCATCAAGTTCCTGTTGTTGTCAGAGAAGGCATCTAGAGAGGAGCAGTGAGTCCCGGGTCTTTGATAACTCTGCAGACTGGGTCACCCAGCTTCTGGGCCAGCCTAGGTCAGAAGAGCCCGACCACTCTCTGACAATGGAAAGTAAATGCAATAATTCCTAGGAAACCAAATCCCACTCAAAAGGGTCATTCTGCTGCATCTTCTAAGGGTGGATTGAGTGCTGATCCTAGCACACACTAAATGCTTTCTCCCCTCCTTAGAAGACAACTGTTGGGATGACTTATTCTTCTACAGTGGCCACCATCCTCAGCCAAAGCTTAAATAGTCACTGTCTTTGCTGTTCTACAGAATTACTTTTTATTTGTCTTTTTAAAATCATTTTTCAGTTATAAAAACAAAAACAAGTCTCAAGCCTATGAATAAGGAAAAGGAGAGTCATTCTTAATCTTCTGATTTTGGAAGTGAGAATAAACTATTGTGGGAATTAAAATTTGTTTGTTTGCTTGTTTTTGTTCATTTGGTTTTTTTTACTTTTTCTTTTAATCTAGGTTATATTAAGTTCTTTCCCTTTAAGCAGTTCATATGGGCATTGAGAGGAGAAAAAAAAAAAACTAAATGAAAAATAAAATTCCAAGACTTTGAGAAAAGAGAAATGAGGAGAAAAAATAACACTAAAAATAAACAAATTTTAAACGCTCTGTTCAGTAAAACTGCTCTAAAAAGTGTACGTGGGGAGATTGGTTGGAGTTCTGCTAAATTCATTAACCTTGAGAATGTCCACAGAAGTCACAGGACAGGCTACCCAGCACATCGAGCTAGGCTTCAAGTCTTTCCCAGGGTACAGCTTTTCCAGCACTTGCAGCACGATGTCAATGCAAAGCTTTTCCCAAACTTCCTGGAACAGTTACAGGCAAATCACTGGAGACACGAAAACTATCTGGGGCCTCAGCCAACAGCATTCCTCTATGAATACTGGTATCTCAATTTGCTCTTTATTTTTCTTAATTGGCATTATGCAATTTCAAAGATTTACAGCCAGCTAGATAGGAAAAATAAAATAAAGCAAGACCAGAGCTGAGAGTGACAGTAACCCTTTACCACATAGTGGACATCATTTTCTACTGCAAACTCCATTGCAATCTAGTTTACAGGTAAGTCTCCCCCTCAGTCTTCTGTGATGTTCTAAAAAGTCATCAACCCCCTAGATTATATTTCATCTGTGTTTTGTAGAATGAATGTTTTAATTCAGTGGAGCAACAGAATAAACCACAATTGCATGTGTTTTAGACTGAGGGTATGCTTCCTTAAAAATGTATCCTATTTTAGCATGTAAATGTCAGCTTCTTAAAACAAACAATACATAGAATACATGATTATTACTCTATATTTTGTGTGTGCTGTCAAACCTTCCAATAACATTTTAAAGAAGTACCTCAAAGTACTGTTGTTGTGAAACCTTTTGTAGCTAATCTCTGTAATCAGGAACATCAGACTCTAAAAGGGAAGGTTATAAAAGGAACAGAGGGCAATTTAGCATGCAATTGTCTTTGAGAGATAATGGGAATTGGACATGTAACTTCCGTTTGTACCTCACAAAATCTCCCCTCGAGAGAATCAAGAGCCTGTGGTTATGTGAGATCTACCAACAGAATGAGAGGGTTGCCCTGGGAGAACTTTTACCTTGAAAGCAAGTTTTGTACAAATGAATAGGGCAAATGTGTGCAGATTTGGCCTCATGGGAGCAATTTCTTAACTACTTTCCTGTGCTTGTGTCCCTGATATTATCAGTCAAGAGAAGTGGTTGAGGTTAGCAGAGTTAGAGAACTTTCCTTTGCCTCCTTACGCATTAAAATATTACTCATTCAGTGTGTAGTCAGCCCCCTGCTCCCACTGATCATTTACTGCAGTTGTGATTTGGAACACAGTTTCTTGCAATTACAGATACAGCCAGACCTGAGTCTGATCCCTTTCTGTCTTCCTCTGCCTTGTTTGTCAGCTGTGCTGGAGAGTGACTGTACAGTTGGCTCTTGTGTGGCCTCTCTCAGGCTGTTTCTTCCCAGGGACTGAACTGTGTTCCCATCCCTTGGCATCCTTCAGCTCATGGAATATGGGCAACAGTGGGCTCTTTCTTTTTGCTTGGAAATATATTCAAGCTTTAGGTTCTCTGCACTTCTCTGCAGAGGATGCTTCCAAAACCTGAAGGTTTTTTCAACTAAACTGAAGCCCAGCTCAATATTTTTCTTGGAATTTGTTTGTTTTGTTTTTCTATCTTCTAATTTTCAGGACTATGCCACCAGCTGTGTTCAGGTGTTCTAAAATATTTCAACATTAAGATTTTAGAAAGATGGCCTTTGTTTTATCCCAAAATGGCAATCTTTGCATAAACAATAGCAGTACTGTGGAGAAAGATGCCAAATGAAAGGATTTAATCGTTCTGGATATTTTTTGGTTTTGTTTTGTCTTTGTGCTGCAGACCTGTCACACAGTCTCAGATGAGGAGCAGTAGTCCACTGGATGAGGTACTCCGTACACAAAACAAGAAAGTAGGTCTTGATAAACTCAGCAACACTTACTGAAATGTTAAATAAAAGAAAAAGCCTTGTAGGGACAACCTCTGCCCTCATTTAGAAACAGTGATTCATTGTGATCAGTTACCAAATTTGGCCTTAAACATGGTCCGTTTATTTTGACTGTATATGTCTGGTTTATGTATTTTAACTGTGTTTGCTTGACAACAAAGGCAGAAAAGTCTTCCTCTTGAATTTGGTGGAAGTGTTGGCTCGCCCTGACCTCTTTTAGAAAAGAAACAGACCAGAAAAAGATTATTGTTTTCTGTCTTGAATTCTGTTATTATTTCTAACTCAAATTGTAATTCTTAATTGCCCTGGTATAATTGGACTGCATGCACAATTATTTTTTGGAGGGAGGAAGCTCACAAGGTCCACAGATCAATCAGACTTCTGCGAGTGATGAGGGAAATGTAAATCAAGAAAAGTCAATACACCCTGTCACTCACTGCTCTTTTTTTTAAAGACTTGCTTGCTAGCAAACCTTCTCAAATGCATATCACAATAGAAAACTTGGATGTGAAATTAAAATACATGGAAGTGACAGGACAAAGAATGAAACTGGCAAAAAGCTGGAATATATGCAAAAGCTGTGAAAATATGAGCAGGGAACTGTGAATGAGGGAAGGAGTTGAAGGAGGCAGAGAACAATTCAGCTACTGCTTTTAAGACTGAAATTTTTTCAGTATTTCCAAACTTGCCTACTTAGTGAAGGGAGACCCCAAAATAGAGGACAAACAATGAAGATTGTTGATGAAAAAAATCAGAGACAATTGGGAGCTAGACCTGCAGTGGGATTACTTCCCTGCCCTCAGTCCGACTGTTGCAGCCTGCAGCAGTTGGACGTGAGCCGCTCTCTGCGCCAAGATTGCTGCAAACAGCTGGAGGGACACCCATCCCCCTTCCTCTCCTTTGCCAACAGAACAGGCAGTTTTAAATTCGTTAAATGTGGGTGACAGAGCAAAAAAAAGTTTTCACTGTTTCTAGGCTGACATGCAGGTGTCTGAACTGGGAGGGTTTTTTTTAAATTTTGAGCAGAAAAATGTAGTGACTGATAAAGAATACTCTCTGAATTAGGAGTTTTACTTCGAGTGTCTCCTCCAGTGTGGAGGTTTGCAGATGCATGAAACTCTGAAGCAGTAGATTAGAAGTTGTAGAAGAGAGGGTTTTGTGGAATAAGAGTTAGAGGATGAAGTGAGCATTACCTGTTTCAAACAAATGTGTGATATGGTGGTATTTCTGAAGGCTGAGAGAAATGTTATCTGGTGGTTCCTTCAGCTGAGGCTTAGTGATGGAAAATCCCCATCTTGGAATGCATAGTGGAGAATAAAAATAGTTGTTGTGCTTTAAATGCCCACTTATGATCACATTAACACCATAAATTCCAATGCCTGGTAGACACATGCAGATCCATGGGTGAGCGATTAATAAAAAAATAAACCACCACTCAAATATTTTCTCCTTTTTTGTTTTAATGACTCATCTATATGCTTAACACAGTGCTCTGGGTGACCATTTACTTTTTTTCATTAATTAATTTATAATTGGATTTTTTATTTTCAAGTTCCAAAGCATATTCTAAATGGATTTGAACTCCTACGAAGCCATCAGAATGCATGTGACATTTGAAAACCAGATTGGTAAATTAAGCATCAAGGTCACAGCAGAACATATACTCTTTTAAAGTATTACCTGCCTTATTATTAAAATGATATTTACTATGACAATATTAGTAATTATACAGATATATCTTCTGTGAAATTCTATACAATCCATCCAGAAGTTCAGTTTTGGTCTTCCTTGTCAAAGCAGTCCTAAATTCACTTGTTCTGAAGTCAGAAAGAAAGCTGGATGACACAGTCTATGCCATTGTATAATGTTGCACATAGGCTCTTTATCACTAATATTTCCCTGGTTGGAAGTTTTCTGTGGAGCTGTAGCACATCCTCTAGAAAGACATGATGCCTTAATGTCAAGATAAGCAGCAGAGCAAAAAAATTACAGGCAATACCTTGACTTTGAGAAGCTTCATGTCGCTTTTACGATCTCCTGCTTGGTAACACCAGGGCATTCTGGTGCTTGGTGTGTTCAGGCTGCCAAATGACCTGAGTCAGGAATGTTCCTCGGGAACAAACCTCCCAGTGACACCTGTGATCTCAGTCAGGGTTTAAAATAAGATCTGCACAGGACTAAAGCCACTGTAGGAACCCACAAGCCAAGGAGGCTTGCACTTAAAACACTTAAAAAATGAGTAGTGCTCCCTAGTGGGTAAGGTCCCCAAGCAAGCACAGGCAACAGACATTGGGCTGAGCAGAGGATTTTGCAGGGAACACATCTCCTTTAAGCCTCCTGGTACATTTTGCACTATTTTTTGTTGTTATCTTTAGGTTTTTTCTTTCCTTTTTCTGGTGGAAAATTTTCATATCTTTCCTCAAGAGAGCTTTTTCCCTTGTTATTACTTCAACTTACAAATATGAAATGAATGTTGCCCAAATCCTTGTATGTACTGAGTTACGTTGAACGTCTAGAGAATCTTGGTATGTGTGGGAGGAGATAATTCCATTGTTTGGAGGAGAAAGTATTTTGGTAGCATAAGAGTCAGAGTTGATTCTTTGGCACAACTTAAAGCTAGTGTCATTTGCAGGTCAAGACAAATAAGATTTTCTTAAATTATACTAATTTTACGTTTCTATTTTATCCTTTGTGCTTTTACCACAAGCTTAGAGTAGCTTGCAGACAACTCTAACACTGAGATACCTATGCCTTCCTTCTCCTGTGGTGTTCTGTTGCCTGTTAACTTACATCTGCGCCCAGTTGTTACCCACAGTCAACTTTGCTCACTCACACAGGTATGCATGCTTAAGGCACTCTCACCTCTGGACATTGTAGATATGTTTTCTACTATTCAAAGACAAACATAAGCCCTCACTCCAACCTAAATCCAACGCATGGACAGAAATTTTGATAAGGGAAGTTGCTTGCTGGATCGTATCTATCCTGACATGAAAATAAAGCGCATGGAAATATTTCTTTCCCTTAAGATCCCTGAATAAATATTGCATCTAGTATGAGCTCTGTTTGCCGTTGTTTTCATGTGTAAGACTTCATATGCTCTCTCACTTTCAGTGCATAATCACATTTCTATAAAAATAATTTTTCAATACTTTTTCCACAGACATCTGATATTTGACTTCAATGGGATTCTGAAATTATTTGAGCCATATCCCATAGGAAATGTGCCACAAAATAACATAACATCTATATCATGTCTTCTACAATTGCTTTTTAAATCTAGGATGGGGATACTGGGTGCTGTGTTTATTAGTGCTCATCCCACTGCTATCTGTTCTCTCTCAGTTCTGGAACATGCTCGGTTACATCCCAAGTTTGCTCCCTTTCAAGCCAAAACAAGAGAGGTCAGAGAGGGAACATTAGAATACTTGTTCCTCTTGTGTCAGTCCTGCTGATATGGGACTCAGGTAACTACAGAGCTCTACCAGAGAGCTAAAGGAGGCTTTCTTCATAAAGATGGAGCAAAAATTGCTGCCGTAGTCCAGGTGCTAAACAACACTAGAAATTTAGGAAAAGATGATAGGAACAATCGAGCCAGGAGTGGAGAGAAAAAAATTGCAGTTTTTGCATGTCTCTCGGATATCTTGAAGCAGGTAACAAAGACTGAAACTATGCAGATGTGACTCACTAGTTTGATGGCATGAAAAAGTGCCAGATTCAGGAAATGTAGTTCCATTTGTTGCTGCAAGAGTCTTGTTCAAACAAGCATGTGCATATTGTAGACTTCAGTGCTATTGCTGGCATTTAAACTGACTGGATTTATTTTCTGACAGCCTTTAACAAGGTGTGATTATTAGTTTGATCAGTAAGCAAGGCTATAAATGTTAAAAAGACTTTCCAAATAAAAATTCTGGTTTTGGTCATCATCATATCATTTATGTGACCTGGAGCAATACATTGGGGAAGTCACATTCAGTCAGCTCGTGCTGAACTGCAGAGTGATCTTCCAAGCAGAGCACTCACACTACCAGTCCCATAAAACACTAAGCATAAGGTAAATATACTATACCAAACAAAGGACTGAAAAATCAATGTATTTTTGATTCCTGCTTTGTACTTGCACTTTGCAAAGTGAATTCCTTAGTACTTCTTTCCTCTGTGTTATTCAGCCTCACTTGGACTTTCAAGTTCTTTTCCACACACATTTCAGCAGGTTTTTTTGGGTATTCATAACTTCATACCTACACCACAGACAAACACTGACCTTTATTTTAACTGAAAATTGTGCCCTAAATGTTGTTGTGAAAATTGTTCCTTGTGTTTCTACTGTATATATCACAGGTTTGAAAATTTATATATATGAAATGATAAATGTTTTTATCCAACTTTCTCACTGAGAGGATAACCTTGGAAACTCCAGTTCTGTGTTTACTATTTAAAGCATATTTCATTCCTAGGGAAATTTGTCTCTGGGCAGATTATTACTAAAATGTCTATCTTAATGCTTACCCTAACTCATTTGTATATCAATCTGGGAGCATGCAAGTTATTACCTACACTATAATTTTGACAGGCTAAGATGATGCTAGTACTGGCTTCAATCTATTTCCAGACCCACAGTAAGGTTTTTTGTCAGTATTCAGATGTTAGTGATTGGTAGAAGTTTGGAGATCTCTCAAAGTGACCAGAATTCTCAGCACATTAGGTACAAGACAGACCATCAGGGAAATCAGTGGAGTACTGCATACAAGTCAGTTATTTACTTCGTCTTACCTGAAAATTAATGAGTTTTATGATGGGAAGGTAGCATCAGAAAGCTCTGCTCTCATCCTGAAACAGTCTCAGCTGAATCAAGGGCACAGCTTTAATAGGAATATGTCCAATTGCCATGGTAAAATGTAAACTTCGACCCCAGAACTGAAAATCAGCTTCAAAAAGTCTACTTTTACCCATTTAGGTGTTCCGTGGAACCCCGTTATTTGCAGTGTGCCTTCACAACTTTCTAGGGCTAGATGTGGATTTACCTCAGCCTTTATCAGGCTTATATCTCAATTTACAAAGGACTATCTGTTTTCACTTTTTGGCATTACTTTTTGCCCTTCATCATGACCCCCTCTTTTTGATTAAATGTTCCATGATTTCATATGGCCTTTACAGAGCCACAGCAAAGGAGCATTTAGATTTAAACAGTTTTGGAGAGGCGGCTGGCTTTCTATCCATCTGCTTCTTCCCACTGGGCCCACTGTGCTGCCTTCCTGCCTGAGGGGGTCTGCTGTCAGACCTCTGGCAGAATCAGCTTTCCACAGCTGAGTTTCCTATGGAAACTTGACTTTCCTGAGGAAACAGGGAGATGAGAGGAGAAAAGTAGGGAAACCATATTATTGTCTGACGAAGCAACTCCAAAGAGTGACCAGTGCTGCTGGGACAGTACTTGGTCAGCTTGGATTTGCCCTGTTGATGGCTGCACACTCTCATATCCTGCAGAAAACTGTCCTGCTCTCCCAGGTGCTGACACACCTGGCATTGTGTTGCTGGCACGTGTGTGTATGGTGACAATGCAGCAGCCCCCTTCCAGAGAGACCCTGTGCCCTTGCAGAGACAGAGCAGGGATTTGGCTCTCATCCAGCCTCAGAAGTGAAAAGTTTCTTCACAGCAGGTATCCTTTCTGCCCTGCCACCTCCTCCTTCTCCCACCTCATTAGGTTTGCTCATAGGTACTGGAAATTTTCCTTTCTCTTCTTAAGTGCTGGTGTTTCAAGACATTGTCAAGACCAATAACAGTTTGCATCTGCTTCCTTAATTTATCCTGTAACTTCCCTTGAGGAGTAAAGTCAGATTTTAATCAGAGATTCAATTCCAGCCTTACTGTTGGAAGTCGGTCAGGGCTCAAGGACTTCTGAAGCTGAGTATGGGAACCTAGGGATATAGTGAAAAGGTTGCTTCAGTATTTCTCTGTTTCTGCTTGCATTAGAAATACAAATGCCTTGTCATTATCTGTGCTGCTTGGGTTATTTAAATTGTGTTTGTCACTGTCTACTACTTGTTCTTCAAATATAAGAAATTAATAAGTTTGTAGGAATTGCACATTTTATTCAGCCATGAAGGAAGTTTGGGTCAATTCAAGAGGTAATAAAACACACGAGGAGAAATAAAAGTTCTTCTTGAGAATGATTCTGAAGGAGAAATGGTCTTTGCTCTTCTAACTTTTCTTCAATAACAAAGCATCTTTCTAGATAGTTCATTACACTAACAAATATCCTAAGTGGTCAACATTTCTATCCCTTCAGGTATGTGAGACATTCTTAATGACAGGTTCATTTGTGCTTTAGGTGACAGAAAAAGCAGGCTGCCAAAATGGTAAAGACTGAAATCACACAAACCTACATATTTACACAGTTGTTTTTTCTAAATATTACTCCCTTGTGCTATTGGTACAAACTCATATGCTGAATAGGTTGACTTATTCAGCTCTGTGTGTACTGCAGGTGACTCTAATAAAACCACACACCTAATGGCTGAAGCAGTTCAGAGATGGATACACAAACATTAATGGAGGGCTGTGCCTAATTACCAGCTTCTGGTACCCATTTCTCAGCCTCCCCTTCTCTGGGGTGTTACTTCCTTCACCTAAGCAAGGGACAACCACAGGAGCAGAAGCATAGCCACTTTCAGATGGAGGAGGTTTAATACATGAGCCTTTAAAGGATCCCAATCCCCATCAATAAAAAACCCAAGACAACCTGATGCTTTATGAAGAAATGGCTTTGTTCCTAAAGTAAAGTATAGAGAAATCCATCTGACTATGAGCTTCATGAGTTCTTCACCCAGCAAAACTATCAAGACAGGCAAAAGTCAGTGTCTATTTTCTAAGGCTAATTCTGAGCCACCAAAAAGCTGCACCCCAAAAGCTGTGTGCAAAAAAAAAAAAAAAAAAATTGACATAATGCATACTAAATATGCAAAAATACACTAATGGCTCCAAAAAATACTAAAAAATAGAGCCATGTCAGGGACAATTCTGTTCCTAAAGGAATGTTTATAAAAAAAAAGTTGTCAGAGAAACAAACAAAAATTAGATGTTTCAGTACAGTGCTGGCTTAGTAGCTATGACTCCTGTTGCCTGAACCTCCACAAATGGGTGGTTCCTCTGCACCTTTGGTTTGCAGGCTGTGTAAAACCACGACATGACCTCAGAGCCAGAGGAGGAGCACCTGCCCATGTGACCTCTCTTCAAACAGTGAGCACAAACAAAGCTGAATAGATAAATGGACTTTATCTCGTGTCCCTGAAATGTTGTTCACCAGCTGGATAGCCAGATAGAGGTTTTGGGTGATGCATGCCTGTCAGCTGTGACCTGTACCATCCAATGAACTGCTGTAAACAGCTATCAGATGATTGTGGGCTTAAATCACTTGTATTGGGCAACGAAAGATTCAAACAAATGGCTTTCATGTGAAGGGTTACAGCCAAAAGAATGGTTGTCCTACAGGATGCTGTGTTTATCTTTTCCCCTTTTTATTGATAGGTAGAATTCCTGGAAGGGTTAAATTTTTTTTTGAATTTTAAGAGAGCTGTATTTTTCTAGCATTCTATATTGTTTCCTTTTCAAAATTACATCAGTTGTAACACTGACTTATCTTTCTTTTTGCAGTTTTTGATAGATAGTTCTTACATTATCACCATGGCTATTGCTTTTATGCCTAAAAAAGAAAAAAAGAAAAGAACTGATTTTCTTTTTTACTGACCATCTATTTCTTTGACTATTAGGCGTGCAATACTTTTAAAGTTAAAGAAATAATATACCCTTTTATAGAAATTCATATGTTAATTAAGAACATATGCTGTTCCTATACTTTAAAATTACAAAGATATTACTCCATCAGAGAACTTAATTTTAGTTTTATGCCTAGGACACTATTCAATGTTTAATGGTTCTCTAGCCAACAAATTTGAGAGTACCCATTTAAATATACAAACAAAATATTTTCCTGGTGAGAGAAGAACTAGTTTTCTAACTTTTATTCTAGAATACGTATTTTTACTCTGTTATATCTCACCTGTTCAAAACCAGAGGATTTTAATGTTAATCCAAGACAAGCTGTAGTGATTCAGACGCACAGTCACAATGCTCAGTGGGCTAAACAAAGAATTATTGATGTTCACCCTCTAAACACTCCAAAAGTAAACCAAGTTTTTTTTGAAGTTACTCATAAACAGCTTCCACTAGGGCTCCAGTGGACATGAACTCCCTAATATTTTAAGTTCCAAGTAAGTGAAAATGAGTCCAAGATTGACTATGAATGATGAATTTTGACTTAGATACAATTGAAGTTGAAAAAAAAATCTGTTATTGTTTAGTTTTGTTATTGCTACTTCCATCAGTAGCAAATAATCCAAATTTGAATACACAGAATTATTGTGTTTCAAAGAAAGAAAAAGAGAAGACAGGAAGGGTGAACACAGAAAACCGGTCCCTCAAATCCAGAATTCTAGCTGGTAAAATCATGTTTTTACACAGCATTGTATACTGAGACTCATTTGAAATGAATAGTGTAAATCTGACTAGAAATAACTGCACATGAAGTAGCATGTTATTTAAAAATTGTTATTGCCTAGATCTGTGGAAATATGATGAGAAAAATTGTTCTTTTAGTGATGTGAGACTAGAGGTGGAGTATTACTCCAGCACTCCACTGCAGAATGCTGCCAGCTCTGTGGATGTGTGTGTGTAAGAGAAGCACCAAGTCTCACTGGCCTCATGGACCAATGCTGAGCTGTTTCTTAAAACCTTTATTGTAACACACACACAACAGCTGCAGGTAGTGCTTTTGTACACACAAATCCCAACATCCTCAGGCAGATCTCTTTCCAAAACTCTTGTAAAAGAACGATGAAAAGCTAAATTTCAGACACCCTTTTCCATGCTGTTTTGTTTTGTTTCTTTCATCACATGCACTGCTTAAGCTCAGCTATCAGCTGTCTGTGTGGCTTGTGTGTGCCAGTGCTGCTGGGTGTAGGGCTGTGATCACTCACTGAAAGGGAATTGCCATTTCAGGCAGTGGCACCAGAGTGGCAGCCATGGGGAGGAAATATGTAACTGCTGCAGGTGGCAATGGAGCTAGCATGAGTGAGGAGACAGACTGCACCTCTGAGATGAAATCTTCTGGAAAGAGGGTGTCTGTCCTTCAGCACATTTCTGGTATGCTTCTCTACCTATCTTGTTATAGGTAGAGGTGTCATATCAGTATACAGAAATTACTGTATCATACCATTACTTTTTGAAAAACAAGAAAAAAAAAGACTGTAGACTGTGTGATTAAGAATTAGAGTACAAAAAACTATCACAAAACCCAAGGATTTAAGATTTAGGCATAAAATTATTGAATTTTGAGAGCCAAAACTCAGGGGACCCCTCTCTCTTCTTTATGATGACAGTGGATTTAGTCTTGATCAGGGGTGATGAAACTCACTATTCATTCTCTGGGAAGAAACAGTATGAAAGATACAGTACTGAATAGTACTGTTTATATATTTGAATGTAATGTTTCAAAATATATATTCAAGAAGTCCTTTTTAGATTAAAAGTGATGTGCCCATAACGTGCAGTATAGGTCAGACTGAAGATTTAACACGCAAACCTCCTCCTCCAATAGAAAACCCCAGCTTGTTTTTGCAGATTGTAGTACTGTTCTGCTGTTCATGTATAATTTATTGTATTCTTTTGCACTGTCAAAGCAAAGGGTAAAACACATGTTCTTGCAAATGGGATGCTTTCTTCTATTATTTTCTTCTTATTTTCTCCTTGGTCTCCTATCTTCACTCCAATCAATATTGGGATCTCAAATCACATTTATTCACTTTAAATCTTGACCAAATCTGAAAGGAGTTGAGGAGGAGGTGGAAAGAGAAAATTTGTTACCCAAAGAAATTTTCTTTGCTGAATATGAAAAGCCAGCAGCAGGCAATGTGGGAGAGCTTTGAAAGAACAAGTCAGAGCAATCCTTTTAAATAGAAAGTTTGAGGCACTGTTATTGTGTTCTTACAGAAACCAAAATGGTGCTTTTTCTCTGAAAGGAATGCCTCAAAGTGGTACTGGAAAGCAAGAGGTGTGAAAAACAAAACCTTGAGGGTTCAAAGCCAAAGAGATGACTATGATCCCATAACTTGGTTACTTTTATAGGGCAACTCTCAAGGAATTTCTCCATCAGATCCAGTTTGTACTACTGATTAATTTCTGTTCTGGCCATTAAAACAAATGAGAGGTTGAATTTAGCAGGAACACAATCAGGCCAGGCTGAGTACTTTTAAATATGCTCCTGCCTCACCCACTCTGAATAGCACTGAGTGCTATGTTAACAAACCTCTTCAGCTTCCTCTAATCCTAATGGGAATTTCATGTCAGTAAAAGCTCAGTGTATTTATTAGGGCTGTTCATTTTGCATTTGAGGAAAGAATTTCACAGCTATATTTCTAAAGATTTCAAGTTGACTAAACAATGGCAGCCAGTGTTGACATCAGGAAGCTCTGGCAGCAGACATTTAGCAACCAGAGCTATATATTTTGTACGCTGTGTAAACCTTTACTCCCATGCTAAACAGCACTTAAAAATGCCATCAGTGTTATACAATATATTTCCCACAGAGCTCTATTGTATGCACAACTTGCCTTCAACAACTTGCTGCCATTCCTGGAATGGTCCTGGACAAGAAAAACTTTTAGAACATTTTATCAGTGACCAGATCTAGCAAGCTTAGGAACAATAATTCAAGAGAAGTAAGAGTTAATGCAGAAGGAATGGCACATTTCCTGAAAAGCTTCTGCCTTCTGCTATGGACTATTTCACTCAGACCTCCCACAGAGTCAGCTTTCTAAAACTGTGGGTTTCTTTTTATTCCTAATTTAGAACCCACAGAACACTGAAAAGTCAGATAAAGTATCCTCTCTCATTTTTTTCTCCATAGTCCTAGTACTATGAGCCCCTTCTGAATTTGGTCCCTTCTTGAAAACTCCTTTAAAAAAGCTTGCAATTTTCAGTGGGATTTAAAGACCTAATGCTTTTACCAGCTGCTGCTGTTAAAAGACCAATTAAGAGCTTCCTCCTGCAGTCTTTTCTCCAAGCAGTTAAAACCATGATGATTTCTGAGAACCTTAATCCAGGGGAAATACCTGCCAGGAAAAGTTAGGTAGCAGTGCGGGGGGGAAAACATCACTCTGAAGGGAGTTAGAATAAGAACTCAGACACAGGATTAAATCATTAATTCTTTATTCATTCACTGAATATGAAGAGACAACTTAGATGAGCTCCAAGATGGATAAATGAGACTATATTTCACTTCTCTAAAATATTTTTCAATTTCTCAATGGAATGATTCCATGTTCCTGAAGAAGTACCACTTAAGGAATCACATAATTTTAGTGCTGGATGAAAAAATAATGATACACGTTTCAAATGTTTTCTAGCATTTAAAAGAATGGTCTACATTAAAATTTCAACATCTGAACTCTGAAGACATCTGTTTCATGAACATGCTTTTCAAGAAGATATTTAACTTAGGACTGAAAGGAGAGCAATGGAGAGAATGAAAAGACTCTTAGTAAGAACTAATCACAACCATGTTTTGGTCTAGTATCACTAACATAAGATAAATCCTCTAGATTTGTATCAGTCATCACTCCATGTTCCTATGCTATAAGTCCTCTTATCTATTCCCCCTTTCAAAATGAAGCTTCATTTTTTGTGAAGCAAATGGTAGAGGAGTGAATGCAAGATACTTTCTTGGGCAGCAACAAGTTACCCCAGACTATCAGGTCTGCCTGAATCTGCACTTGAAGTCTTTTTGCAGCAATACAAGAGTGAAGGTTGAAAGTAGGACTTTGTTGTTTAACTGATCTTTACTTTGGCTAGCAAACAGCAAAAGCCACTAAGGAGGGAAAATTGACATGGGTTGATCTAATAATTTCCCTGTCCCCATCTTTTTCCCTCTCTAGAACAACAACTCTTGTCAAACACATCATTCACTCTTTACCATCCACAAGAACAGGCAAATGTGACTGCATATCTGAGAGGACTTTCCTTTCACTGTGATCATGAGCTTCTGTGTCCTCTGTTTCCATGTCATACAGTGTGCTGTGACAGATTGTCTGAGTATATCCAACTCAGAAAGAAAATGGGTCAGATTTACCAGTGTGCTAGAAGAAATCCAGCATTCAATAGAAGCATCAAGTGCATGGTTGTGACTTCCATACTGATGTCTGTGGAAAGCTGAAATAGTACACAAAATTCAGCAGAAATCAATATCTACTTACTGAAAAGCATGCAGGGTTTGTAAGATGGTCTGTTATGTTACAGAATTCAGGAAACTGGAGCAGGAGAAAAGAGAAGACACATGACAGACATTAAAAACCAACAAATTTTGTGTTATCTGCAAAACTGCAATCGTGGAATATATGAAAATGAACATTATTGAGGGTGCTTCAAAAGGAGTAATAGATAAATTATGAACACTTTGGAGTATCTAGAGAACTTGTAAAAACAGCTTAAAAGGTAGGCTGGAAAGAGGGAGGAATGCATACATAATCATAAGAGAATTATACAGCCTTCTGGCAAAAATCTCTTGTTTGGTTGGAAAATATCACAGAATTCAAGTGGAAGTAAAATAAACTATCAAACAGCAGTTTAATTTAACAACAACAACAACAACAACAGCAAAGACAAAATCTAAGCTACTAGAGAGGATGTTTCAGCCAGTGAAAATTACAGAACTATATGATATCCATAGAAAAATATTATAATGACACCAGTTTTAATACATAAGAAAATTATTTTCAAGTCATACTACCAGATTAGTAGTTGGGTGAAAGTTATACTCCTATGTTTTGAAAAAGATATCTATCATTAGGCTTAGAAGCCTATTCTTTAAAGGAAATAAAAATTATAATGACAGGGATGTCATAATGAAAAGAATGACAAGAGTTGCAGGCCATGAAACAAGGGAAAAGAGAAAAATAATATAAAAATAAAAAAGAAAAGAAAGCTAAACTGTATGAGTTAATATGCCAAATCTAGGGCATAGGAGAAGCTGAAGTCTGCTCATGGAGGTGAATGTTGAATTTTGTCTTCAGAAAAGAAAAAATACTCCTTATTACACCCCACCTCTCCGAAAAGCAATCAAGTAATGTAATGTATTTTCTCCATTAAAACCAAACCAAACCAACCAACCAACCAACCAAACAAAAAACCCTAAAAGAAAGTGGCTTTGGACACCCATTGCTAACAAAGCTTTATAATCTGTGCGGCCTGAAGTACTTACTGTATCATTTCATATTAATTGCTAAACCACTGAGTACTTTCATTTACACAAACACAGTTCTCATGGAAGTACATAAAGACAAGAGATGCACAAATATATGGAAAAACTGAACTCCAAAAGGAGGTCACTATGACTTTCATCTGAGTGTAGGAATTAGCTGCAAGACTGTTTGAGTAAACAAAATGGTGCTAGAATTCAATTAACAATCAAGAGAATAATCAGTGAAACTATATAATTTTAGGAAGTATTTGCCAGTGATTTAAAAGAGGCAAGAGGTAAGTCCTTCTAAATCAATGACACTGACAGATGTCAGTAACACACGATCCTGTGAGACAAGCAGCTTCTTCAGAAACAGGATGTGTCTGTAAAACAATCCAGTGCACACACTCTGCTTTCCTGTCTGCTAGGCATGTGCCAGCTTTGCTAAACAGAAATTATAACCTCTAGATACTTTTTAGTTCTATAAATAAATTTTTCAGTAGATACCTCCCTGTTATTTTTATAGTGCACTTGCCAAAGCACTATACAATTAAAATTTAGCAAATTGCTTGTATTTAGAATGTGACAGAAAAGATTCATATATACGTTCAGACAAAATTTCTCCCATCTGAGGAGTGCTTAATGGCTGACAAGGACTTGGGATGCAGTTCCCTTTGGCATTAGGAGACAGGAGAAATAAGGCAAAGTTCTTTGTTGGGAGATTCAGGCTTACTGACAATGGGACTGAACTTGGCAAGAGCTTGTTTAAGCATCCAAGTGATGTTACCTTCCCTCCAGGGCTGCTGTGGGAGGGAGGGGAACCAAAGGCAATCATCTGAGACAGCAGGTAACACCAAGTGGCAGCTGTAACAACACTTCTCCAAAGCTGACAAAGATGGACATTAGGAGTGGGCCAAGAGCACCATATTCTCCTCTCTGAGTAGCCTGCAGGGTAAGGGCTGTGCTTGCTCATCCAGCCGCCTATTCAGCTGCTTCCAAGGACAAGAGCTCTGTCTGGGAATAGTAGGTACATGCACTGAAGTTGTTTGGAAAAGTAACAAGCAGTTCTTGCTTATTGTATTGCTCTGGGGGTCACCCTTGGCAGAAAACAAGATTCCTCTCATCACCCTCGATCCTACAGGAAGACTTTATTCCTTGTTGCTGAGGAGGAACTCTGCCTTCAGATGTGAATGGGTTTTGGTTGGGGTTGTGAAATATAAGTAAGTCAGGCTTCTCTGGGTTTCAGCCATTTCATTGTTTTGCCTCTTTAAAGAAAAAACATCTTTCTCCAATTAAAAACAAAGGTGTTGACCCCTTTCTGGTAAGAATAGGATTTTATTCCTACAGTGCACAAATAGCCTTTGCTAGCTCATTCACCTGCAATTCTAGGAATTTGTTGGGTCCATAGAGGACTTCATAGGACTAAGGATTATGATCATGGGAACTTGTTTAACTGCCTGAAGATTACTCATCTAAACTTGGTTCCTGCCATAGCCACCAGGGAGATATAGTGACTTTGGAGGGTCACCCTAGAAATTACATAAGTCATTCTTTCCTGTGTCTAACTTTCTCCATCGAGTAGAGATGTCAGGTTTACACTCAATGCTGGACTTTAAGATGGCCTAGCATATCATTTGACAGGAAAAAAGTGAGCAAAAGTACAATAATTTGCAGTTGCAGATTAAACAATATATATCACTTTTACATTGGAATGATCCACCATCTGTGACTTAGAAGGTGATATTAGCCAGGTTTCTTCTGAGCTAATAGAACTTACTCCAGCTACTGAGTTTTAGACAAGACTTGCCTTATAGTAACGCCATTGGTTTTCTACATTGCCAACAGAAATGTCTCCTGTACTCCCTTGAGTGATTTAACTGGTGGTGGTGATCATCTACTTTTAGAACCTTCCACTTCAAGATGCTCGAATGTCTTATGCAAATGTTAAATCCAATTTTTCGCAGGTCCTCTTTTATTGTTGATTTTTTTATAATGCTCTTTTGTGGTTTCACTGAGTTTGGTTTTGTTTAGTTACAACCTTTCTTTTTTTAGGCCATATTTCAATTAGCACTGTGATGATAATCTTTCACTGCAAATACATGCAGGCAAGAAAGCCTCTCCTTGCAAGGAAAGAAAATTCATACTCAATTCTTACAATCTCAACCTGTGTTTATACTCCAAAAATTAACACTGTTTCCTCCTTCCCCCCAGAAGCCCCCCTTCGGATCTAGTTTATATTACCAGATTCATTTTCATGGAAGTTGGGAAGTCACTGGATTCAAGCGAAAGTTGTAAAATATATATGATGGAAGGAAGTCCTCTGCTAAACCACGGTCACATTGTTAGTATATTTCTTGACGACTTGTCACCATAAATCACAGTTACTATAAATTAAATGCAAAATATCACAAAAAAATCACATGAATTTTTGTTATGAAATGAGAAATAGATCATCCATTCTGAAAGAACTTGTCATGCTACTTTAGTTCATAGTGGCATGAATGCAAAGCAACATGCCATGGGGTGGTGCCTCCAGCAATACCCAACTGTGGGACTCTGGTCCCACTTTTTTCATCTGTTGGAGACTGGAGCCCCACACCTGTTAATCTGGCACAAGGTCATACAGGCATTTGCTTTCACTACTCATTTGCTTACAACAGCTATATTTCAGACCCAGAGTTCCTGTAAATCACTGTCCAAGCAGCTGGACTCTCTGCACTTTGTTTCTCACTGGATTTATGTCTTAGGCACTTATATTCATTATATTTGCTCCTATTTCTCTAACTCTCCTTCCTCTACTGTCAGTGTCACCATTAAGTTCTGTCTCTCTATAACCTCTATCATCTCTATAGCTCTATACCTCTCAGCCATATCATCTGTATCTAGATCTGTAGGTATCCAGTGGATCAATACTGGCAGTCTGTAGTCACCTGCTGTCTGCAATGACTTGTGAGATCCCTGCAGTGCTGATTTGGCACCTCTCTAAGTAGCACTGCCATTACTCAGTAGGGATTTTGTACAGTACAAGAACCTATAGACTGGCTGAACCAAAGTATTACAAGAGAGTTTTAAATAGAGTGCAGTCAGTGGGTGCCTGTGGCCTCATTTATTTTTGAAAGACTGTATTGATGTACCTCCTCCCCAGAATTCAAATGGAAATCTGGGAGAAGATCCCTTGAAAGACAAGCCAGAGAATGAGGGAGACCCTCTTTACCCCCTACATTAACATTTCAACCTTGCCTCAAGTGCTTAGTACTGAGTTTGAGAACAAGGGAAATGGTGTCCTGAGGCTTCAAGGCACTACCTTGCCTTTGTTCAGACTTAGGCCATCCTGACTATATAGATTACTGTGCTTCAGCAGAAAGGCTCCCTCATGTCCTGAGGAGGTAATAACTGCTCTTCACATCATCATTGTCTCAGCTCAGCAGTCATATTGCTAATTGACCTTTGGTGTCTCTGAGTCAGGAGACCACGCTAAAAAAGACATCTGTGCTTACCTCTAAGTGCCTACCTATCCATCATTGGCTAACTGAGGGCTAATGAGCCCTCAAATCTGATGTGCCGTGGCCAACAAACAATGGATAGTGGGTTATGAGAGCAAGGTTAATAATGTACAGCTTGTGATGGATACAAATAATTGTCTATTTTTTTTGCAAGTCTCTGTGCAGTATTCATAAAACAACAGCAGGAAAAATCTGAGTGATTTGCAGCATTCAAAAAAGTGAAACTCACAGGAAATTGATAATGGATAAAGTTTCCAATCCAGCTCCATATAATGACTTGGCAATTCAAGCCTGCAAAGTTTTGGATTCTAAATGTTTGTAGTTTTTCAGTGGGAGTTTTCCCCCAAGGCAGTCGTTGTCTGAGCTGACAAAAAAGTACCGAGGCAGTCAGTTGTCTAGATGGTAACCAAATACACTGACTTCTGTTGAGGAGAGATTTATATGTAAGACTTTCTGAAAGTCAGGGAGGATGGGGAAGTCACTCACGGATGTTCCAGCAATATCTGTGTGTCCCAGATCACATGTGAGGGAGGTGCAAGAAACTTGCAAGATATACCTTGGTAGATCTGCTCCCAAATATGAATGATCCCAATTTTTTGGTTCTAGTGGAAGTGAAAGTTTGCAGTGCTTAGAACTCTCAGTTTGGTAAACCGAAGAACTAGATGGAACTGAACTGCACTAAATGTTTCAGGGGTGTACTGCAGTCACACAGGGCAGGTCTTGGGCAGGAACATGTGCACAAGAGCAGTGGTAGATCAGGAGTCAGCACAACTAACCTTGTGCTAACTTCTCTGCAGTAACACCAACCAGCACCCTGAGATCAGAGCATCTCACACTGATCAACTGGACTCATTACTGCACAGCTCTGAGTGTTCAGCTCCACATTAGAGAACGACAGCTGGGTCTGCTCAGGATCTACACGTTTTGGCCCTGTCTTGCAGTCGGGTGTTCATTTTGGCAAACACACACACACTGAGAGGAAACAAGGAGCTAAAAATATCAGTGATTAGAGCAATCACTTATATTGTGGTCTCAAACTGAGCACCTCTCTTTAACAGAGTACAACAGAAGAAATTAGAAAGCTGGTTGTCTGTGGATAATTGTACAATCTCTGAGAAACACTTAATTTAAAAATGTAGTGAAACTTGATATTATCTTCTATAATAAATATAGCTTTCTTCATTTTTTGAGTTGAATTCTCCAGCTAAGTGACTGGAAGTGCAGAGATTCTGTAGATTTCTGTGGTTTTGTATCTACATGTCTGTCATCTGATTTATGAAATGTAAATGTGACTTCAGCTTTTTGCTCATGTTGCATAAATCAGCAAGTTTTGGCTTGCCCATTAACTATGAAGAGGCATCAGATCACAGATTTGATGAAACACATTCCTTTTTTTTTTATTTGCCTACAAGATATTCCAAGCCATTTCAAAGTTGAATAAAATAACAGACACTAACCCAGTCTTTTATTTTCCTTTTTAAACTGGATTTGATTAAATTTTCTTCATATTTAGGGTTACCTGGATTATAACACTGCACTCAGCTCAGAATGTAGGATTGGATCAAAATACCAGATATTTGTTGAAAAGACAGCACACTTTCCATTAGGAAGTGATAACTGGATGACTAGCAGAGACATCTTGGTGATTATCAGTCCACTTGAGATTTAATTTCAGTGTGCTGACATTTCTTGGTGAGTCAGTGTCAAGGGAACTAGAAGAATGAAACTTATTTTTGTTCTTTGTCCATTTTATTTTTCACTTTATACCCAGATACACAGTAAATTGAAAGGGTAGAAGAAAGTGTATACAGCAGAATCTAAGAATTAATTTGTCATATGGAAAAACTGTGATCTCTTTCCTCTTACTAGGTACAGTATTTCTTCATAATGTTAGTGTAGCATAGGACAATGTGTTTATTGACAAATATGGAGTTCCCACGTGCAAATCCCCTGCTTGTATCTTTGCTGCCTAAGATAGCAGTGCCTTGCTGTAACAAAGTACTGCTTGTTCCAGTCTTACAGCCCAGAAATTCAACAGGTTTTGAATAAATTCAGTTGTCAGCCTCTTAAAGTCTGTGGAAGTCAAAGGTTTATTTTCTTGTGAGACAAAGAAATATGAAGAGCCCAACTTTTAATCCTTTTCAAAACTCACTGGTAGGCATATCCACATACAGAAAAAGAGACCTGTTTCAAGTGAAGTGAATCATGAAATTGATTAGGTTAGAAAAGACCTTAAAGATAATAGAGTCAAACTGCAAAATAACCCAAATAACTCTCCTTGAAAAACAGAAAGCAAAAAACAAAAGGTCATAATGGTCCCGGATCATACAGTTGTCCATTTGCTTTCTTTTGTTTCCATGAGCCAGCAATTCCAAGAACAGAACTGATGACATACATAAGTGTGAAATGTCATGTGGTTATTTAGAATTTTATTTTGTGCCTCTAAGAGAGTTTATTTTTTAAAGAATAAATGTGTGCCCCCTATCCCTGTCCCTGATCAATGGAATGATTTCTTGTTGCTGGGATTACCTTAAGTAAGCAATACACCAAGTTCTTTTTGTATCCACCATGTGTATTACATGTACATATATGTGTGTGTGTAAGCTGTTTGTTCTTTCTTTCTTTCTTTCTTT